>JAGFZM010001370.1:98783-204756 GCA_017657215.1 Limnothrissa miodon | reverse complement strand
AAGTACCATTCTATAAGCTTTAGGGTGCCATTTGTTAGTGGGTAAATACCCTTAAATAAGCGTTGAAGTACCATGACGTAAATATTTGGTAAATTCTTGACTGTACAGTTATTTTGAACTTTTTTTCTGGGTATTTTCAGAACTGTTTCTCAGTATTTACCACTTGTTTGTTAATGTAATTACCTAACAATTCACAAACATCAAATGATACTTACGACGGTATTTCTAACTATTTCCAGATAATTTTTCTGTACTTACATGGTTCTTACCAGTTTTACCAGCTTGGTAAATACTCGGTAATTGTTTGAAAGTACGATGATGTTACTTGGTAAATACCTGGTAAATACTTTACTGTAAAAGAAAGCGTTACTGAACTTTCTAGGTCCTGAGGATGTACAATTGGACACATAACACTATGCCATCCTGTCTGACCATTTATGTAGCTTATCTCTGAAACTACGGTTGCAACAATAAACTTTTAAAACATTTGAAGACGTGTGAAGTGGGAGCCGGGTTTTGCACGCTTGTGCAGAGCATGGAAAACTATTATTCTAACAACATGTGTCCTCTCGGCTATTACAAATTCATGGTCCTGCCATGTGATTTACTTCTGTAAATGTGATTTTAAATGTACGTAATATACTTTGACCCATTTTTTTCAAGTCAGAAACAGGGGGAAATTCAATGCATTTCAATGATAGAATGTTCAGCTTACCACCCCATGATGTCATGGAACCTCAAGTGAACCACGTCATTCTGTATGCTGCGCATAGAGTTGGCCAGTGAACCCGGAACTTCCAACCAGGAAGTGGTTCCAAGGCTCCCGTTTTGCCATTGACTTTTCCATAAAATCGCGTTTTAAAAGCGTTTAAAGTCCCGACTCATTCTATCCAGCTACGGGGTAGGTGATGACCGTGTAACCTTCCGTTCAGAGTGAAAAAACTAAAGAAAAGGCTAAAAAAAAGGCAAAGGTACAAGACTGTGTACATATATTTACCCCCGACTTTAGAAACTACATATCCCAGAAGTCAGCCAACGTTCTTTTTGAATCTCCTGGAGTTGAGGACAGCCACGCGATGTTGCTCTTGCAATCGAATAGCTAAATTTTGGTGTATTTCCTCAGTAGTTTGTGTAAATAGTGTTGTAATATTGTATATATTTTCAGATTTGCATCAATCAAGTTTTAGATCAGTTTTTTTAACCGAAAGCATGGTACAGTATTTAGTACCCGACTGCAACCACCACTTTGGTGTCCACCATTGCCGTTTCCACCGGTTCCCTACAAATGCCTCTGTCAAGCTCCCCTGAATAAAGAATTGATAATGACGGGTACAATAAAGCATTTATCAGGATTTGTGGTAATTTCCATTTGTTATAGATTGCACCACAACAACTGAATTTACTGTTTTTAATTAGCCCAACTGCCATTTACCACGTTACATAGCCTTCATATCACCAGATACAGAGAAAAACTAATGTAATCCAGCAAGGCAAGAAAATGAGCATATTAAATTTATAAATCTTATAATGCCTAGTTGAAATTAGGTTAGGCTTAAGGGTCGTGTCAAACGAGCAGTAAAATGAGCAAAACCATGGTTGTGAGGTAGGCTACGGTGACATTCGTGAACTTGTTTGCTTTCCCGGGCTTCAACAAACACATCCATGGCAACGTACTTGTCCACGAATCAGATGCGTTGCTGGGATTGTGGGATTGCTCAGGATTATGGGTACTGAAGTACTTCTAAGGGAAATTGCAGAAAAAGACGTTTTTACTGAAACAAAATGAAGATCACATTACATTTTGGCGTCTAGTTGAGCACAACCAATCGTTTTGTTATGCCGTAGCTAGTTAGACGTCTTCCTTCCGTAATTCGGATAGCGTGGGTTGTAATCTAAATGTCAATGGGAAAAACTAATGGGAAAATCACTTCCGGAACCTCACCGGCAAACTCTATTAGCATTTTCCTACTTCCGGTTCCAAAGCAAAAACCCCTATGGGAAAATGAATGGCTCAAATAACAAAACAACATATACAACAAATACAACAAATATGGCAGTGTCTGATCTACGAGGACCTAGGCATTCGTTTTTCATCAATAAAATGAGTAGCAACATAGTCTGGGTGTGTTTTTTAAACGCATTGTAACGATGATAAATGAATGTTGCTATCCCTCTTCTAACAGCGAAAAATTAAGGACGGCATGGAGTTGTCTCTTACCTTTGACGTCATTTTCAAAAACAACGGTAAAATTATTTAAAATGCAATATGTTCTTTATTTACAATGGTGTAATTTACAACGATTACAACGATTACGGTCAACAATTGGCAAATCTTTCACAAAGCTTGTTTTAAAAAACTGCGGGATGACATGTCGTCGAGCGCGGTTTTGTATAGCTCTGGTTACCATGGTGTCTATACCTTCATGTACATGACGTCAGGGCTAAGCGCCGCTAACATGTAGTCAACAGGTCTTTCCGCTTTAGCCTAGTGATAGCAACATCTTATTTATTTTGTCATTAGACTGCAAATTTGCAAACCCATCGTCCATGTTTTTTAACATCCTCCATAGAATGCGGAGGTCGTCTACTCATATGCTTTTGCTCACACCTTGATGGTGCTCCAAAATTAACATTGGATTTCCCATAGGTGAAAAACCTTAGGAACCGGATGTCGTGAAATGCTAACAAGAAAAACTACAGGCTTCCGGGTCACTTACCAACTCTATAGAAGGGGTATTTTACTATGAATAGGGAGCCAGATTCTGTTCATAGAATATTGCTTTGTTTTCCTTCTGTCAAAATTGGCTTCTTGGTCCACAACAGCATAAACTAATCATGAACCCAATAGGCCTCATGCTTGTAGTTCCTGTGCTAATTGCCCAAAATATAAACAGAGCTAAAACAGTTCAAGACATTAGGGAGATCAAGATTGACACTGAAAAATGACACGGCTGATATAATAATATATAATAATACAGGTGATATACTCATTAAAACAACTTTAAAAATAATTTACAGAGACTCTAATACACATTTGCTGAGGGCCTTGCCAATGCTTTTCAGAAAAAGTAACCACAACTAATATTTGTGGTATTGGGTAAAGCTTGCTGGTCATCCCACTTGTATTCACTTGTCTCACAGTGTGTTGAGCACCAACACACATCACCCGACACTGGTCGGAGGGGAACTAGTCTAATCACATACCATGATTACAAAGTAATTTGGCTATTTAAAAACCTGCCTTTAAAGTAATGTCTGTTGACAAAGCACTGATTTCAAAACTGTATTGAAAAATATACACAGCATCTGAGATTGTGCAGGGCAGCAGGAGCCTTCTTCTTTCCCACAAATAGAGTCTACAATATCTGCTAGCATTTCTGAATGCCAACAAGACATTTCTGTATGAACTATAACTAAATCTCTCTTAGAAAGCTTATATTTAACATTAATTTCAAGTTTGATTCATTCACACTGACCCCACATTAATGTGCAAATAATCTGTGTCTCATAGCTGAAATTACTGTAAAAAACTTGCATCACTTTAAGATGTGACTCACAATAATGATGGCTCAACCAGTAAATTAGCTAAATGTTTCTTGGTACAGAAAAACTTTAACACAAGTTTATAAGGCTTAAATGAGAGTAGCTGGCTTGGTAAAGTGATGCCAAATACAGGGCAGAAGAGGAGCACCTCTGTGGAACACTGTGGACATCACACTGAACAGACACAGTAGAAAGCGAGTGGATGGATTCAAACATATTTTGAACATTTTTTTAAACTGTAATTTCCAGTAGAATTATTCTATACTTGTCAGCATTGCAAGTTAAGACTTATAGTTCCGGAGAGTCACATACAGAGAGCCACATACAGTCATCAGAGTCTGGCTCCCATAGTCTATAGCTTTTGTGAAAGCAGACAAATGTGGAAATTATTGGCAAAAACTGTAAACACTCAATCTCAACTCTATAATTATCCTTTATAGCAGCAGAATTAAAAGTAGGTCAAACAGGTGTGTGAGTGTGTATGATTTGTGAGAGAACAATAGAACAAGGAGGAGAATAAAGGAGAGTAAGAACTGGAGAGAATTCTGGAGTCTCTGAAGATGACAAAAAGTCATAGCTGCACACACACAGAGCCATCTCCCGCCTGTTTCTGCATCCACCCACTACCCCAACTTAATTCTGCTACTAAAAGATTGTCTTTGTGGTCATGTATGATTGTGTGCTTGTTTGTGTGTGTGTGTGTGTGTGTGTGTGTGTGCATGAATGTCTTTATTCAGACAGACTGACCCCACTGTCTCGTCCTGTCTGGGACAGCGGATGACAGTCCTCCCCCAAACAGCATCCTTAATTTCCTGTTTCCAGGTAAAAAGAAGACAAGGAGAGTTGATGCCAAATTTACCCTGCAGCTCGACAGCTTATTGGCCACAAATGAAAACACAACAGTGCATAGCTGGGGGGCGTGTGTGTCCCATTTGGGGTTTGCAAAGCAGGTGACTCGTGTGTGTTTGTGTATGTGTTGTTCTTGTTGGAGTGTGGGGGGTGGGGGGGTGGTGGTGGTTGTTGTTTGTGCGGATGCTAACAGAGACCATTTTACTTTACTGACCCAAACACCAGCAACATTTTATCCCTCGTGTTGCGCTTCGAATGGCCTAGCTGGCCTTTGATGCTTTCCCCAAAGCTTGGTTGTCACTGGTCTCCTTAATACTGGAAGTCAAATCACTTTCTTTGCTTATTTGCCATTTCCAACGAGAAGAAATGTCTTGTTTTTAGTTCTTGTCTCTCTCTCTCTCTCTCTCTGTGAGTGTGTGTGCAGACAGGTACAGTATATGTGTGTGATATGGATCTTGGGATGATATTTATGTTGGTGTGTGTGCCTGTTTTTGTGTGTGAGAGTGATGATTGGCGAATGATTTGAGTGACAAGGCTGCAATAAAATTTGTTTTTGTCTATGAGTGTTTGAGTGTCCAGCTGTGAAAAGTCTCAATGTGGCCCACATTACCCTCTGTGTGCATGTGTGTGTGTCTGGGTGTGTGTGCTATACATTTTTGTGTGCCCCCAGCTGTGTGATATTATGTGAATGTGTGCCCCTCTACCTATCTGCATGGCCTACATTCTCCTCACACAATAGTGTGTGTGTGTGTGTGTGTGTGTGTGTGTGTGTAGGGCGTGGGTTAGCCCTGAAATCCAGACGGAGTTGATCAGTGAGAGCAACAGACACCCCCCCCCCCCACCACCACCACCACCAACACCAACACCAACATCCCTGCTCTTCAAAGCCAACACTCCTCCACATAACACACACGGGCACGCGCGCACACACACATAATAATGCCCTGCAGACTTGAGGGCAGGGCCCTGACATCCACCTGAGAGTTTTAATGGAAAAGCTGCATGTTTATTGGGATAGTCGCTGGCTGCTTCGTTGGAGACAGAGAGAGCCTAGTGAGCTACATGTAGTCCGATGGGCCTGGTTGTGTAATGTGCCCAATAAAGTTATAGGATAGATGTATGAAGAGCTTGGTTCTAATGCTATCAAGTAAGACATTGACTTCTAAAAATACAGTGTTTTAGAACCTTGTTGTGTTGTGTAGAAAAAGCGAAAACTTGAGAAAAGAA
The DNA here is from genome assembly GCA_017657215.1 of Limnothrissa miodon. Taxonomy (NCBI): domain Eukaryota; kingdom Metazoa; phylum Chordata; class Actinopteri; order Clupeiformes; family Clupeidae; genus Limnothrissa; species Limnothrissa miodon. The sequence goes on along the minus strand of JAGFZM010001370.1, from coordinate 199,137 downwards.
AAATCTAGATAGATATATACAGTAGACAGACAGACAGATAGATAGATAGATAGATAGAAAAAAAATCCTAGCTGCAGGTCATAAGTACCAAACTGACATACGTTGCATTGGGTTTTCTCTCCTCTCTTGGTAAGTAAAATGTATTGGTGTAGCACATTTAAACACAGCTATTACTGACAAACTATTACTGTGCTGTACAACAATACACAATAATAATAATAATAATAATAATAAATAAATAAAAAGGAAAGAAATTGAGCAATTAAAGTAATAGAACAATAATGATAATAATAATAATAACCACACAGCAAATTCAAACTGTAGTCGTATAACAGGAACGATCTGATTAAACTGTACCGTACACACTGATCTTACTCTATGAGTGTGTACATTTGTGTGTGGGTTCAGACGATGTCCCCAAACCACAACGTCCTGTTTATAATTCTGGGAATGAAGGGGCGGGGGGCTTGGGGTGTTGTTGGGGGGTGGGGGTGTGATAGAAGTGGCTTTTCTTCTCCTCTAAATTTAACTTCAAGAGCCGCGGAGCAGCAGGGAGGGGACTCAGCTGGGGCTAGGACAGCACTTTCATCCCAAAGCCACTGGCTGTCACTGTGTGCTCAATGAGCACTTTGGAGAGCAGGGCACTGCATTCATAGCATGATGCTCAATGCTTTTGGTGCACACGCATCCTGTCCCATTGTAAAGTTACACAAACTACCGGCTCAAGAACAGAATTTCCTATATTCAATGATCTATCCATTTTCCCCTGCAAATAAATCCTGAACTTGCCTAAGTTGTGTGGATGTGTGTCGATGTGTCTGTATTTTGCGTATGTGCAATTACAGAATGTGGTGGTGGTGTGTGTGTGTGTGTGTGTTACTGCTCAGTGTAAGTTAACACTGTTTTATAGGTCTAAAAGTCACTTGTACAACATTTCACAACCCTGAAGTCTGCAGGAAAAGACACTAACACCAACCTCTAACATGACTACTTCAACAAGGCCGGAGTGGGAAGAACAGCAGGGATGGATTTAGCAGACTCATGAAAACACACACGCCCACTCTCTCACACACATACACACACACACACAAAGGCTTAGGTGGAGCAGACGGTGTGAAACAGATAACACAGAGCACGAGAGTGGGCCTGGGAGTTGGTCAGCATGCATGTGTCTTCCTCATTCCTTCCTCACTGAGAGTTGGTGAGTTTGGTACAAAATGGCCCCTCATTTTCAGTCCTTCAAATCCACTGCAAGAATTCTCTGTTCTCTAATTGTTCCTCTGCTTTTAAAAAATGTTTTGTTTTTTTTCCCCACCACACTGCTTAAAAATCCTGCTAAAAACCTCTTTATGGTGATTTTAGTTGGATTTGGATTATCTTTGTGTCCCGTTATAGGCAACTGGACTTTTGGAGCTTAAAGACGGGTCACTTTCTATTCAGAAAGCTTCATCGGGTCTAAGTGGAGATGGGAACATCAGGAATTTATTTCACCTGGCTTGTCCAGTTATCCAGAGAAATCCAGTTGCCTATAACTGAAAACTATGACTACCATGACCTCGAAGAATGAGCATCTTCACAGACATAAGATGATCTTACACCTTGTCTGCACTTGTAGTTTCATGATGGCCTTTGGCCTATAGAAGGCCGTTCCAGGACAGGTTAGATCGGGTGGAACGGCCCCAAAACTGACCTAAATTCATCAAAGTAATTCGGAGAAATTCATTCTTCATTGTTCGTCAGTGATTGGAACCTTTGTTTGTGGGTCTGTGTGTGTGTGTGTCTGTTACAGGTCTGTTGAAACACCCCTCTGCTTTTTAGACACAAGAGAAGGAGGTCAGGGCGGCGGCCACTCGCGATGTTTTGGAAACCTGGCTTAGTTTGGTCTCAGGCTGCTTCAAACGAACTTTGACTGTGTGTTTGTTGTTGCAGGCTGTGTCAGTGCATGAATGAATGTCTGTGTGTGAGAGAGTGACTGAGAGAGCGCAAGTGTGTTTGTTGCCATGTTTTGATGGCCGAGGTTTAGTGGGGAGACGGCGGTACAGAGATGCCGTGGTTTCCCATGATTGTGTTTTGGGCCTAAGATGCTCTTTGAAGCCAAAGAGAAAATAAACAATCGGAGGACAAGGGAACTGCAGTCCCATGGTGCGACGCATCTGGGCGTGTGTATATACATGTGTGTAAATATATATAATGTGTGTTTCTATAACTGTGGAATGTGTGCTGGTGTGTGTGTGTGTGTCGGGGGAGTAGGGTGGGGTTGGGGTTATAACAGCAATCAGGACCTATTGTGAGTATTGCATGTGCCTTTTAGTTTTAATATACTTAGTTAAACTGGACACTTTTATAGAACACAAACACAGACACACACACACAATAACAACTCAGGATATTGGTGAGACACTGAGAATTGGAATTGTTAATGTTCAGGCCCAGATTGGCCCTGACTGGTTTCTCCTTGTCAAAAGTGTGTTATTATTATGATTATTATTATTGTATAGATAGAAATCTGTGAATTAACCCAACCAAAAATCTGCCCCCACCACACACACACACACACCTGCAAACACACACATATGCACACTGATACACACAACTAGGAGCAAGAATATATTTATTATCATTTTACATCAAGAACAAAGGTCTCTGTATTTATGAATAATCTCTATTAGCTACTTTTAAAGGTTGTAAAACCTCATACTCTCCCCCATTTGGAGACAAAGAACGTAAAGGCCTTGTAAAGCACACAGGAGTTCTGTTCTGTCTAAACTTAAGAATTCCGCTCACTTCAGAATTGTGTTCTGAGTTCTGGTCTCATCTGTCTGCACCAGTAGGAGATGTCGGGTCAGCAGCTGGCACAACAGGGCATGTTGAGCAGAGGCAGTCTAGGGGGAGTATACAGTGCCAGCCGTCTGCACCAGTAAAATGCATAAAACACATACTTCACACATACAGTACGTTAAACACACAAAGACACCTAATCCTGTCCGACACACAAACACATACATCTTCTGACTAATTACTTAAAACAGCAATACAAATGGCATAGTTTGTATGCATGAGAGAAACCCCTCTTGTGCGTAGGTCCATGTAATGAAGGCAGCTGTAGTACACAGTACAATTTAAATATGTTATTCTGAATGGGAGACTGCATTTAGTTTAAAAAAAAAAAAAAAAAACACTATCATGAAAAAATTAAAAAATTGAGTTGGATTAATAGACTTACATAAATATCTATGGATGGTTAAAACATTAAATTGCATTGCATTCTTTAAATTTCCAGTACAGCTAAGCCACATTACTTTTTCAACTGTCTGTTACAGTTTTCTCAACTGAAACCATCTCAGTGTCTTCTTCCGTTATGCAAATCCCTTTAAGCAAAATGCATCTGACCCCTTAACCGAGAAACATCAAGCCAAGCCTTGTTCCGGACCTCCTCATGCGAGAGGGGCCCCTCACACTGTGTGTGTGCGTGTGTGTGTGTGTGTGTGTCTGTGTGCGAGATGAGCAGGTGGGATGATAGAGCCGCCTCTTCCTTTATACAGCTGTTTGCTCAGCCAGCTCCAGCCTTCAACTCAGGTTAGCATCAGACCGTTCTCTCTGTGAAGCTGGAAGTGTGTGTGTGTATGTGTATGCAGGGCAGAGGGCTAGAAAGGGGTGGGGGCCGATGACCTCTTGGGGCACCAGAATGCAATGGGTTGGTTTGTTTAGCAGTACTGTGGTCACAGATCCTAAAACCAACAAGACAACCATCCTCCCTGGAGCGCTCCCATGTACCCCACGACTCTCTCCTCCCGCTCCCCCCATCTGTGCACCCCCACGCCTTCTCCTAAACCTCCCTCCTGCTGCTCTCTCAACCCAGAACTCACCCCAACTCCCCCTGTGTGGATGAGGAACAGGCCTCCATCACCATATCAAACAAAGACCCCTACCACAACAAAATAAAACACCCTCTCCATTCCACTGAATCCCTTTGCTTCCCCAAATGAATATTACCCAGAAAGGGGGGGAAACAGGAATGTATAATCCTTGTCCCCTTGTGAGTCTGTTTACACTAGTAGTCAAAGTCACAAGTAAGGTAAATCTACATCTCTGACCATAAACCTAAAACTCCAGTTTCAACTGTGTCCCGCGTCAACTCAATGCACCCAGTTTCAGCAAAGCCCTATACGCTAGAGTAGTGGTCCAGAATACATGGAGCAACACTGCCCCTGCTGGCCAGTATTTGTAATGAGATGCCAGATGGGCATGATTCTAGTCTGACAGGTGAAAAGAGGCAAGAGTCAAGGTAAAGCAAAGGCATATGACATTCCAGAAAGAAGAACAAATCACCACCGCAAGTGCATACCCAATTCCAAACACACACACCGCCCTACATCCAGCATACGGCAACAGCAGGCAATTACAGCATCAGTGAAGAGAAAGTCAGACAGACACAGACAAACATCTTAACATGAGGCAGCCCGCACTGCACGCACAGGAAGAGACAACACTAGGCAAGCCTCGGTCGCATGCGGATCAATAAGTGCTGCACTCTTAACCATCAATATCTGATCAACACACACACACACACACACACACACAAAGTATTGATTGATGACTGAGCTGCACTAAGAGCCAGTTGAATTATGAAAAGGCACTGATGAGATTTTTCGGCAGGCATCACAGTAATTGACATGCATTTTCTTTTGTGTGTGTGTGTGTGTGTGAGTTGTGGGGGGGGGATCGGAGTGTTGGATCATTTTATCTATTTCCCACAGTAGTTTTAGCAGGATGTCTCTCATTTCAGATATGTGTGTGCGCATGATAATGGCATGAATATGACCAAGCTGCCAATTGTGTTGTAATGGTTCAAAAAGAAAGGCCTTTAAAAATGTGGTTTGATTTGTATGAGGCAACTCCAGATGATAGTATGTGTTCAGTCCCAGACACTAGAGGGCGCTAGGATTCTGCTACATGCATCAAGGGCATCTACTCTCTGTACAATACATAGAGATTTATCAGCAGTTAAGCCAGTGGTTCTTGGAAGGTCTAGACGCATTTGGAAGTCATATGAATGAGGCCACTATAAAAAGAATATTTTTTAAAAAATGGCAATTCCTATTTCTAAACCACTACAATCTTAAAAACCACAAAGTTATAAAATAGTTAATTAACTAATACAATAGTTTAAAAGCCTGATAAATCTCATGGGCAGATTTTTCTTGAGGTCAGTTGGTAGAGATTTCTGGTCATGATGCCCATAAGAGCTTTTGGAGTGATGGGCAGCCTTCTTGATATGTAGGTGATTGGTCAGAAGGGGTGACTATCAAACGAAGACATCATGTGATTGGTCATCAGGACATTAGTGTGCTGGTGGCTCTCCATGGTGGAACGGGTTGAAGGAGGAGCGGACAGTCCGACCACACAGAGGCTGTTGCACCCGGAAGTTATTCACCATACTCCTCTGCACCTCTTCCTCTGCCGATGTAAACAGGAGACTTCGGAAAACAGCCAACTGAAAGAGGTAAAAGGAAAAAAGGAGAGGTGGATAGAGAAGGAGGGAGAGGACGAGGGGGTTAAAAGACACACAAGAGTATTCAGGGACAAAGAGGAAAGGAAAGGAGAAAGTGTGTGTGTGTGTGTGTGTGTGTGTGTGTGAGTGAGAGAGTGTGTTCGTCAGTGAGAGAGAGAGAGAGAGAGAGAGAGAGGTAAAGAGAGAAGAGGGTTGGCATTAAAAAAGTAAACAAAGAACAGGGGAGAGAAAGTGGGAGAGGGTGGAAAAGAGGAGGAAAAAGGACAGAGTGGTCATTAAAAGGAGAAAAAAAAGTGTCTTGGGCTGCCCTCAGTATGCAGTCTCCAGTTTCTGACCCCTGGGTCCACTGCTCCCTCCCCCTTCCTAGTTGCCATAGTGCTGGGGAACATTCTGTTCTGTTGACAATGCCCCATTGCGCAGCAGGCCCAACAGGACTGAATCAAAGCCACAGCAGCTCCTGGCAACAGCACACACTGGATCATCGACTACCGATCACTAAACTGTCCAGCATTGAACTAACTAACTAACTAACTAACTAACTAACTTACTAACTAACTAACCAATTAGCCAACTCCAATGGAATTTGTAGGTCCAGCTTGCTATTGGCTGCAGCTGGCTGGAAAAAAAAAACTGGCAATGAACAACTGTATGGGATGTTCAGCTTTTGTGTCCTTCCGTGCCATCTTATTCCCTTGCACATAACAGACTCACCCAAGTGGGCAGGGGTGGTACCTAGGACATCAAAGCACACGTGTGGGCATGTGGGTGTGAGTGTGACCCTCTCTCTTTCCACTATCTCAGACAGCACAGAGTGTACGATCGCACAGATAGGGTGCTCTGTGTGCGTGTGTGTTTGTGGGGGGGGGGGGGGGGGGGGTTGTTAAAAGGAAGCAGCTCATCTGTTCTACTGAGCTCTCATGGGGAAAGATTATACACTTTGGGAAAGGTTATGCAGCCTTGTGATGAAGACCAATGAATAATTGAAGAGATGATTATTCAGACCAGGGTAGAATCCCATTCCAGAAACAGTTTTGTCTATTGTACCCAAGAACCACCACTTGACATTAAAGGATGTATAAGTGAACTTTTGACTCTGAGCCTACACTGAAGCTGCATTCTAACAATCTAATTTATGGATAAAAAAAAAGCTTTAGTCTAGCAGGTGAAACGAGACTGAGACCAATTGAAACTGGTGGTGATCAACTGTGTTTGTCTACCTGGTCATGGCTGACTTCAATGGGCTGCTTCAGGACGATCCAGGTGACAGCTTCTGTGAGGGGTGGTGTAGTCAACGACCCGGCATAAGTCCAGTAGTCTTCTGTGTTCTCGGGCAACAGGCAAGCAGGGTCAAAGCGGCCAAACTCCACAACACTGTCCTGAGCAGACAACACACACCCATTTGATTAACAAATAACGGTCTGCAGTGAAAGATGCATTAGAGTAGAGTACCTTAGTAATAACCTCCAGATAAACTGTGTCCATATAAATGAATTGAACAATTAAATGAAAAAAATTTTTTCAGCAGTTTCTGGATTAAACACGATTAGCCACGTATTTTTTTGGATTAATCATGATTTAAAATTGTAATTGTTTGACAGCCCTACTAAAAATGAATGATTTCCTACACACGTGGACGAGATAGACATGCTGTGACACATGCTGTGAACACAAAGACTGTACGTTCCTTTTTCAACTGCAGTACTGCTGATTAGCTTTGAAGCTTAACTTAAGAATGTTTTCTTTTCAACTGGGCAATGAAGGACTATCTGGAACACGGTGATGGAAGATAAGAGACAAATAAAATCCCTTTCATTCTCTCCCTCCCTCCCTCTCTCTCTCACACACACACAAAATTTTAACTCACCTTGTGCCTAACTGCAGGTAAGGCATCCACCAGTTTCTGTAGTCCTTCATGCCTCTTTCCCAGCTGTGGACAACAAAAATACAGATTTTACAGCTCACAACCAACACACACTAAATTGCCTCGCATTTTACGGAGCAGCATTTGCAACAGTATTGCTATGGTTTCACTAAACCATTAAACCAAAGTAGATGTCGCTTTATAGTATAACCCCACTGGTTTGCTTGTACTCTTCCATAGTCCTCAATAGCACAACTTTGCTGTAGGCCATTCCAGTGATCTTGTGTCCTGCACTAATCTCTAACCTTTACTATTTGAACCTTGTATTACTTTCCTTTTCTATTGTTATTGCTAAGTATTACCACTAGTGTTTTTGTAAGATGTATGTATTTTTTGTATGTGTACCAGTGTATTTTTCAGTACTATGTGTAAGCACTTGGGGTTAACACAGAAGAGTAATTTGTTCAAGTGAAGGCCTGGTATGTATCAGAATGAGGTGAACTGAGTTGATACGAGAGGATGCATACCTTAAGGAAGACGCCAATGACACCTAGGCCATTCTCCTCCATCACTGCCTCCTCAAACAGGCTGTACTTGTCAGAGTTCCAGTGGACCAGGTGAAGCTGTGAGAACACACCATCATCAAAACCACACCCTCTTTACGTTTACACAATACACAATGCCTGCCGCTATGTAAATGTACTTGTTTCCGGTGTCCAACAACATCCAACCAAGTTCTGATGTTGTCTGGAGCAGACACAGCATGGCCAACACATATAGACATATAAACATATATGGGAGCAGTGCTAAGGAATTTGTCTGAATTTGTAAACTCGTTTCTCTACACTCCGGAACAAGGAAAATCTGCGAATGAGAAAGAGAAACACTCTGTCAATTGTTTTGTCACACACACACCCACACACAAACAAATTGTGTTGATTAGAAAAGGATGAACAATGGCTAGAATAAGGTAAGCTCTACCTCCTAACACACCCAAGTTAACTTGTTCTCACCCATCTAAGCCCCCACCCCTGGCTATTGTCTGGACACCAAGTACAGCCCTTTGCGCAAACATGCATGAAACACAATCACTCTCAAAAGCCGGTCTTGGTGAAATATAAAACGTACACAAGCCAGACTCAAAGACACTGGAGTCAAGGTGATAACCAGAATCAGACACAGTACTCTCTCTCTCTCTCTCTCTCACACACACACACACACACACACACACACACACACACACACAGACTTATACTGCAGCAAATAAGAGATAATCGTATAAAGCGCACACACACACACACACACACAGAGCCTCTGCTATGACATAACAAATGAAGGAGAGTGTTATTAAAATAGAAATTGACACCAGCGGTCCAAACAGGCGAGATGATGCAGGCAGTACCGTCCTTTTGCTGGCGCGCACGCACACAGACACACACACACACACAGGGGTACACCCAGTCAGCATACAGTACATTCCATGTAATTTATAAATGGAGGTCTTTACAACAGCAGCAAGTCGCAAGGTCGCAGAGCCTCGCTGTCCCTGGCACACAGCTACCCCTGTTGTCACCCAGACACTTCTAACTGATCTTTCAAACACATCTACCTACTCACTCACGCACAAAAGCCCCTAGCATGCTGATCCACGTGAGTTCCAGCACCAGTCATATCTTTCTGGCCTATCCACTTTTAAGCACTGTCTGACTTGGTCTGTCAAACTTAGCAATCTCTATATCACGCACACACACACACACACACAGAATACCTCTGCAGGAAATAGTAGTCGGTCTATGGAATGTTCAGATCCCCAAGCATTGGACTCCCCCCAGTGGAAATGAAACTGGCAGAGTCGAAACTGGTCGTCCAATGGTCCTCCTTTAAGAGCTGAAAGCAGATGTTAGAAGGAAAACTGCTACACCTCAAATGCAAAGAAAAGTATTTTTTACAGGTGTATTAAATAAAACAATGGTATATAACCAGGTTTAGAATTCAACAAAATCGTTTATACACTAGCATAGAAACCTTAAAAAATTCAGACCTAGTGGAATCGTGTTCAGTGATATAGGCCTACTCACTTGATCTGTCAGACGTGTCATCGTATTCAACAATGAAAGAATAGCCGTTATTCCATATTTGCTGACAGGTCCGCGGGTCATAGCTCATCTCCAGCGGTTTGAGCTGCCTATCATGCTGCGTCTTGCGCACTGCTATGTCTATGGGCGACTGGCGATCGCCACCCGGCACAGCCAGCGGACCCTGCCAGATTGGGTGCACTAAGGAAGACAGAATAGGCAAAGATCAAACCATCGACCAGGACGCACGGACATTACAGTCGATTCAGAGCTAAGACAAAAAATGCCTATCAAACAAAACCTCCTATTACTTACGCTTCACTGCACAATCAGCTGCCGTCAAAGCAGATGTACACATTTTGAGGGATCAAGTTATAAATCTAAGATGAATTTCACCGCCCCTATATGCTACTTCAGTGCACCTTCCTTCACTGTCATGAAAGTTATGCCCGGAAAAAATGAATTACTTCCTACTAACGATAGCCTCAACTTCATTCAGAGGAACTGCACTTAAGAAAATGACAGATGGAATGTGGGTAGCAGTCATCACAGCTGGACGCAAGACTTAGCGCCGCTAAAGATAAATTCAACACAGTCAACTAGACTGTTGAAAGATTTCTTTATTTGCTTAAAAATGTTCCTATCTGTGAACCGCCTACCGCCACGAAACCCAATACTTGAAGGAATGTGTCCAAAAGTAATGACTCGCATCGATGGGCGGCGCCAGGGAGGCGCTAGGGGGTGCTATAGCCCCCCTTGAATTAGCCGTAGCACCCCCAAGAAAATATCCCATTTTCAAATATCAAATTATATTCTCTATTATTTATTGTGTGGTAACATTTGCTAACATGTGGTAACAACAGTCAGAAAATAAAAAAAGTTATCAACGAAAAGATTGTTTTAGACACAGAACAATGATGACGATATTCGTCTGTTCTTTAAGAATATGTTGCATTCTGAATGTAGCCTAATTGTACAGTGATTACTGATTTACCCTTTGACGCTATTAAAACATTTGCTGTTTTTTAAAAAAGGCTCGTGCGGTCTATTTTAAAACTATTGTTTTAAGGATACAACAAATGCACATTGTTAGCCATTTTGAAGCAGGCAGAGGAGATTCTACATTTCCAGAATAGCCGAGACAGGAGCAATCGTCAAAATTTTGGTGTCAACCATTCTATTGCATTTTAGACAATCTGTGAAAGGGACTCAAAGTGTAAAAAACTGAACTAACCCTTTAAGTTCACCATCATCATAAAAAGTTCTGTTCTTTCTGTGTGTCAGAAGTTGTAGTTGCGCGCGCAGCCTCATGGATGAAAATTCTGTTATGCTTTCGCCGCTTACTAATCCTGTGTCACTGCTGTTACTTTGGTATTCAAAATCATTAGCTCAGTTTGTTTCAGTTTTGATAGCCTAGACAATGCCACCCAAAAAGGAAAAATTAAGCAGGCCTACAGAGCTCAACTACTAGTAAGTATGGCCCAGTCTATGGCTAGCTGCCTCTTGGGATCTAATGTCATTGCAATAGCATGAACTTGCATGACATGCTTATGTGCACATACAGAGACTCATTAGGTCCATTGCAGGTACATTTGGACTGAACAGCCAATTGGTACAGAAAAACAAACAACAATTTGCTGACGTAGGTTTATCTAGAGTTACCTAGAGTTTAGTTTAAATGTGCATTTTTTTCACTTCATTAAAGTTATTGGACCACAAGAGTCAGTTTGTGCATGTGAATGCCAGTGTCAACAACTTACTTCTCCTCTGAGAAATCTAAGTGCACTAAGACTGCCTTTCTTAGTTGGTAAATGATAATAGACTGACTTCTTAACACTGTAAATTGTTTTGACAACTCAAAACATGTGACCTGTGCATTGCAATTCTAAGATTTTTGTTCTGAAGTGTTTGTGCTCTGAAGTCATGTGTAGTGTTCATGCCTGCCTCTACAGTCTCTCAAAAATGATTCCCATTATTAAAACTACTGGATAGGGGGAAGATTAAAATAACTATTTCTAAATTCAAATGTATTAGCCTTGCCATTTAAAAGGCATAGAGTTAAAGGCCCAAACACTAGTCAAACGGGATAAAAGAAGGATAATTTAGGGATAATTTAGTTCAAATATAATGTAATTTATTCCCTATCAAGTAAGCCCAGTATATATTTTTTAACAATTCAAAAAGGCAACATAACCACAAGTTACTATGGTGGATTATGAAGCTACAGCCCAAGTTAAGGAACAAGTTGAATTGTGATTGCAGAACACATCACATTTACACATTTGGCTGAACTTGTTCATCCTGCTAGGGGAGATGAGGAATGTACATAACATTGATTTTAGTTCTCTTCAGAGGTAGGTTACCACCTCCCATTTCCATGAGAACATGAGCTCTGACTGGACATGCTGAGAACATGTAATTTGTCTTTACCTCATGACATGAGCTTGTCCCCACATGCTACTGTTTCTGTAGATCTACTAGTGACTTAACAAGGTGTGGCACCAATACTTTATCAAAGGACATAAAAAGGGCTTGCATTTTTTTCTACACTTTTTAGGTTGTTAGACTTGTTTTGTGGGTCATCATCTGAGAGAAAGCTGACTTAAATTTTCAACACCTTTTCAAAAGTAACCATTTACTGCATTTCAATGTGATGTATGATAAATAACCTAGGGGGCATTAGTCTATCCCAAGATTAGCATAATTATTTAGTTGCGCCCACCCGGAAGCTGCCAACCACAATAACAGTAAACACACCACTCTTGCTTATACATACAAAACATAACCTAGCTGAACCCCCTTTACTTGAAACATAACCTAGCTGAACCCCCTTCACTGTGCACCAAACCAAAAACACCCCCAAAACATTACGAAACAAAGCATCATACGAGTTTAGTAAGATTTTGTTCCGTATAGGGTTGAGTTTAGAATGTAACGTTGCTATACATCCACATGACCTATATTTCTTTCAGACCGAGCACGCTATAGCCAGCTGGTGAAATACTGCTGTAACGTTATTTATAATCACACTAAAGACAGTAGATTAAAATACTCACTTTGTGAGAGGACATATTTGCTGGAACACACCGTTAGGCTACATTTCCGAGCAGGAATCCAACGATGTACCCGCAGCTCTCTTCGGAGCTGTCTCTGAAGCTGACGACCAAGTGGGGTTAGAATTGCAGATAGTGTAACCATGCTTTTTTCAGACAGTTGCAGGCAGCACTTCTTTAGTCGGCCCACTTCTCGTGGTTTTAGTTTTGGAAACAGTTTTCTCGATTGACTTACACTACCGTCATCCACACGTTTTGAAAACTAGCACATCTTTGACTCACTACGCTGAGCTGCGGCTAGGTGGCTAACAAAGTGGATACGTAGTCAACGCTGCCTTCGTTGATAGGTGGGTCTCAGAATAATACAAGTCTAAATTCTAATTTTTATATCAAGGTTCACCTCAAAGACTTGATATTTTCAAAGTTTAATACGAATTATTGTAAAGCAGCCCTGCTCAGTTATGTTGATGTTCAAATGCCCCGAGAGACTCGAGACGATTTCTGTGACTCTGTGATGTTGGTGGAAAGGGTGGGGGTCCGTAGAACTAGCCAATCAGATTCTCCCCAGCAGGGGCGGTTCAATGAATTTCTTTTACGCAAGCAATATTTACATATTAAGTGAAATCCACACGGACAAGAAGTGCTGCATCATTTTTCCTCTGTGGGAGAAAAAGGTTAATGTATATTATATACACCGCCATAGTTTGCTAATGCTACTTTTTTTTTTTTTGCTTTATTTACGTTGCTTTAACACATAGCTACGAAATTAAAAGCATCTTGTGCACAGTAGTTAGTCTGATGGCGATGAGGCAATGTGCCAAGTTGGTCAAAGTTCCCTGAACTCATCATACTCACACTGACAGATCACATGCATTTTCACACATTAACAGCCTTTTGGACTCTGACCACATGGCATGTGTGCATTTTTCCCCCAGTGTGTTTGTTTTTCTCAATACCAATTGTGTGTCGAAAATCGTGACATATTAATGTGACGTTAGAATACTGCACTGAATTTAATTAACCCTGTGCGACTGTTTTACAAATGTTAAGACATTTGGGTTCAGGCAGAAGACCGAAGTTTAACAATTTAACAGTAAAACAATTGTGTTGGTTGTACGAATTAAATAATATTAGCCCCAAAGCCCTTTCAGAATGCTCTTGTAAGACGACTGACGGCAATGAAACCTTGCATATCATTCATTATTCAAATTCCTTCTGTGTTGCCTACTAAATGAAGGGATACAAAATTTAATCCTACTTTTGAATATTGCCATCTTTTAATTATGCAACCTCCCAAAGCATGCCATGTCTATTTGTATTGGTACACCAAAAATCAAATAACCTTAACAATGACCTTCTATTTAGAACACCATACACAATATGTGTGTATATTACAAACACACATATCCTTTTATGCAATTGTTATTTTACCTCTACCTTTGGAGATAAGAATGTTCTGATAAACACAAAACACAAAAGCAGGTGTACTGTAATGCTTTTATTAGGACTTCAGTGTGTGTGTGTGTGTGTGTGTGTGTGTGTGTGTGTGTGTTTAAGAATGTGTGAGTTTGCACGAACAGTATCTGCTTTGTTGCTGACCACACATATGGTGCTGGACTCTTGACGGTCTAGCAAACAATTCGCAAAAATGAAACACCTCTGTGTTCAGCACCTTGTCCTGACCCCTCCCAACCTGGAGAGTAGTACACTTGTCTATGAACATAGACTCACTGAAAAAAATACTGACACACTTGAGGTCCTATTGGGTTCACTTCAAAAATTTTCTTACAAAAAAATTAAATATGCAAAGATTTTTTTGACAATGGGGATACATTAACCTCTCCAAAAATGTTACCATGAAGAACAACCCCCCCTCCCACCCTTTATAAGAGACAAGACTGTAAGCAAAGCTACAAAAACAGCATTGGTTCCACAAGAGAAAAGCTGAACTGGGAAACAGATTTCAGTCCATGATACAACACAACCAACAGACAGGGGGCGCCGTTTTATACAGGTCTATTTACAGTTCAGGCAAAGAGGCAGGATGTAACTTGGAACACCAGAGACCGCACCTTCCCAGAGAGTATGGTGTGGATTTAATCAAGGGCGATGATATCTTCATCGTCATCCTGTCCACTGGCGGCTGGCTGGTCTAGGCGTTTGCGTTTGGTCGAGGACTCACCCGATTCACCGGTCTCGGCATCGGTCAGCTTCCTCTTTTGTGCTGTTGCTGTTCCCTCTGAGGAGACGTCCATGGCTGAGCTGGATGACGGCTCTTCATCGGAGTCCAGAATGAGAATGTCGTCATCTTCCTCCACAGGAGCTGAGGGAGAGTAGAAAACAAACATTCGTGAAGATATGTAAAAACAAACATCCATGAAGTAAATTAAAAACTAAACTGAAAATATACTAAAGAGTTATTTTCTAAAGTGAGATATCCACTATTTTATTGAATTTTAAAAAAAAAAAAAAAATTGTTTCTAACATATTTTCAACGATCCTCCAGGTGGTATATATAAATATGTATCGTTTATTTTTACTGAATTGCATCAACCCAGCTGCAGTCTGGCTGATATATATCTGTTAATTTGTTATATATCTGTTAATAAACATGATTTAAAAGTATAAAATATATTTGAAAGAAAAAAAAGTCTAGTTTTTGAAAAATGTATATGTACTATATGTACTGAATATATACATCCAGGAACACAAATATGTACCTTTAGATGAGGTGGAAGGCTGGGCGGAGTCTTTGTTGCCATTAGCGATGCTCTTCCCATCTTCGGCTGCAGCGGCTGGTGTAGGCCCTTTTTCAGGGACTTCCCCCACAACCTCAAACTCCACATCCTTCTCAAGATCCTCACTAACACACACACACAAATTCAATAAGCCTCTACTTCCCCCACACCATCCACTCAAGGTAGTCATCACATGATCCACTTTTTAACTCCCTCGCAACTCAGTGAACATGTCATATTAAGACTAGAGTTTAGGTTAAGTCAATGCTGCCGAAGAAAACGTTTTATGCACTGTTTAAATATTTGAAAAGTGTGTGCTCTCTTGTTTGCCTATCACAGAAATTCTCGTTTTCTTTTTCCTGTCCCCTCAAATAATTCTGTGTGGGAAATGTAAAGTGGTCTGCACAGTCATGGGGTTTGGTTGGGTCTGATGACGTTTGGCAGAAACAAACCTCCATCAAAAAGCCCATTTCTCAAATTCATTTCATATTTATTCATCACCCTCTACTGTTGAAAATAAGGATTTCAGTAGTATCTTGCAACTGGCCCAACCCCGATTCATAATGCCTAGAAAGAGCCTCATTTCACAATGCCTGGATTCAGTCAAAGCACATCTAACTATATGATGGCAAACCAATGCCTGACTACTGATTTATGATTAAATCGATCAGAGATATTTTTAGATGTTAGCAGTAATAGTTAAGATCAGGATTTTTAAAGGCAGGCAAACAGTTAACATTATTTCCACAATCTATGATTGCAATACAGAACAAAGCGTCATTCTATTTAACTGCCAATGCATCCAATATGATGAAATCCAATATTTCCAGATGACATTCATATAGCCAATTTTAATTCATTTAAGTTAAATTATGAAACACACACACACAAGCAATGTACACACCTGTGCAGGACGTTCACCTGGAGTGTATAGTCTTGAAGGAAGTCATCTGCTTGAAGGCGGCTGCCATTCCGGATCCCAAAGTCAGACAAAACCTTGTTATTATTTGCTACAGAAACACACACACACAGAAAGGCCAGAAGGGGGGTTAATTAAAATAGGTGTCTGTTTGTATCAGGGACTTGGGGTGGCAATCATGACAATGTTTTTGAGACAACAATAGCAAAGCACTGTTTGTGCCAATGCAAGCGCTAACAATATTTTAAATGAATATTTAATATTTTAAAACAAACTCACTGAAAGTGAGTTTTTGGCCCCACTGAGACGGTGTTAGCTGCCAGTTCGCTATTCAGTGTACGTAGATTCTCTCTTTTTTTCCTATCAATAACTGGTGGAGCTGTCGACTATTTGCGTTGAAGTTTGTCTCCCCCTGCTGGTTAAGTGGAGAACTCACCTTCAGTCTCTCCCTCTTCTGAGGAGATGAGGATGGTGCCTTTCCCATCCTCTATTTGCACGTCTGGAGCTACCATTCCAAATCTTTCCTTCAAGATCTACACACAGACATACACACACATACACACCAATCAGACACTAAAGCAGTGACCAGATAGTTTTACATGTAGGGTCAATAGAACACCCCGGGGTGTGCTTCAAAGACGCAAATTTAATACTTGTGTTTATTGACTTTACCCTGTCTTGCAGGGTCTGCACGACTGTCTTGTGAACGTTGAGCTTGACGGTCACCTCCGGTCGGCTGGCGCACACGTAGCAATTGGAGTTGGGAGGGTCAAGAGCACAGGGCACCAGCAGTTTCTTACGTGGGTTGGGCTGCTTGTTCAGGAAGATCTAAATGCACATGTACACACACACACACACACACACACGATTGTGTGATTGAGAATCATGAATGTGTGTGTGTGTGATTGGACAACACTACTGTTTAAAACAATATTCTGAAAGTGCATCCTTTCAAAAGATGTGTGAGACATTAGTTAACATTCACATTAATTAACATAGTGAGCTGTTATGTACAACAGCACTTTGAAGAGGGTATTTAGTAAGTGATTTGCACTAAAATATCAAGGTTGCACATGTGTGATTACCGTGCGGCACTTTTCAATCTCCCCTGACAAGATCTTCAGGCCCTCTAGCACAATGAGTCCGGCAATGACGGCATTGGTGGTGGCGATGGCTGGAATAATGTTTCCTGCCATGGCTGTGAAGGGGCAACAGTGGAAACCATGAGAAAGCCAGCGCACACACACACACACACACACCTGTTGTAATTAAAAAAAAAAAAAAATCACTGACAAATGCCAACGTGTATCCAAAGCTTACATTATGCCCCGTAAGCATGACCTATAACTTTACAAGCTTGGCTAATGTCGTTCCCTTTAGTTTGCCTATTGCCTGCTGATATTAGAGAGACTCTCGACAGTCACAAAAAAAGATCAACACCACCCAACATCTGGCTTTGAATGTAAGTAAGAAATGACAGTCTGATGTCCATAATATCTATGATTCAGCGAATATCAGCCACCAAATTATTTTGGTCTTGCCAAGGGGGCATCTGAGTTCACTAGGAGAGGAGGACTCAGACCACCACCAAGGGTAAAGACCTGGGAGGAGTTGGTGTATTCTGACCGACACCAGGGTCATGCACACTAGGATCTGATAAACAGGAACAGTAGGTGTGAAAACGCTCTAAGCTCAAGGGCTCAAGGTTGCACTGGCCCTGCATTTACTGCATGACTGCATTTATATAGCGCTTTTCTACTCCTACGAGCACTCAAAGCGCTTTACAACATATGCCTCTCATTCACCAATTCACACACATGCGTTCATACTCCGGTGGCAGTGGCTGCCATGCAAGGTACCATCCTTCCACCGGGAGCAATTGGGGTTCAGTGACTTGCTCAAGGATACTTCAATGTGGTCAGATGGAGTGGGGCTCGAACCTGCAACTCTCCGGTTCCCGAAAGGCACCTCTACCACCATCGCCCCTGATCTACTGCCATGAAATGTACGAGTCGTGACAAAGCCAGATGGAAACAGGTCCAACTGAAATTGTAGAGACAGTGATCTTGCACTCAGCAAAGACTGTCATCCGCTCGATCCTTGTTTTCCATTAAAATGGCCTTACCCTTGGAATCGATGGGCCAAAGAGCTATACTAAGCCATTTGTATGCTGCCTTGACTATAACTTTTGTTTATTGCTCTGTATCTGTTTTCCTCTGTCTGTTGTGATTAAAATTGTGTACAGAACAAGAGACGCGTGATGCACAGTTTACTGATACCATGTCGTTGGGCATAGAATAGTAGTCAGAGAAGGTGAGTGAAGTAAATCTAGCATCCTGATATGTGAGTCCGTGTTTGATTTACTCACATTTGACATCAAAGCGGCTCTTCATGTTCATGCTGAAGACGTGCATGCGCAGGTTAGCTGCAGCCGTCACAAAGTCCATTGCTGGAGGGTCATCCTGGAAATAAGAGAGGAACAGCTCAACCCAACACTCTTTCCATCCATCTCTGGCTTTGTGTGCGCAAAGGAGAGAACAGCTCAAACAATCACTCCTCCTCTCCCTCTCTATGTGTGTAAATGAGAGAACAGGTCCACCCACCACTCTTTAACTCCCCATTTCTCTCTGTGTACATATGAGAGAACAGCTCAACCAATCTCTCTCTCTGTAAATGAGAGAACAGCTCATCGCAGCACTTTTCTCCCTCTGCGTCAGTGTGTGTGTAAATAAGAGAGAAATAGCAACAACCATTCTATGACCTCCTCTCGCCACCACTTTCTGTATCACCTTTTCGAAATTAGCCTATCAAAAATCTATCACTTTTTCTCTCCCTCTTTCTCAATGTGTTTTAACGAGTGTTACCTTGTCCAACACCAATTCCATGTCCTTTATTTGGCAAAGCTGTGCTCAGAGATCAGTTATATAATAGGAAACCGCAGGCATGTTACCTTGTCCCACACAAGTTCAGCTCCATCTCCTTTCTGCTGGAGGTCTCCTCGGAGTGTGTCCACACTGTTGCTGAACATTTGGGCATAGCCATGAACCCCCAACACCTGCTGGTCCTTTAGTCCACTCACACTAATAGCCTCGGAATTACTCCCTGAACACACACACACACACACACACACACACACACACACACACATATAAATAATCACTCGTTTTCTGCAGCTTTATATCACTAGTTGCTACAATAACACAGACATATTTGTGTTTATGCATCAGTGTTGTTTCTTACCTTGCTTTAGAAGTTCCTCCCAGTCTAAAGGCACTGGAGCTTTCCTCTTCTTCCATAACTTGTCCATGGTTAGCAGGTACCTGATGTCGTCTTTAAATAGCTGAATATACCCAAAATAACCGTTTAGAACAGTAGTCTAGCAGCAGTCTTCCTCAGCATGTTATCATCTGACAAGACAACCCAGCACTCAAGCGGGGTGCACTGACCTTGCTAAAGATTTTGACTGGGTCGTATCCAGTGGAGCGGGCCCATTCTCTGGTGCTGACGCGCTTGATGTCTCCATCTTGTTCGGAGGCGCTGGCTTTGGCTGCAGCTTCTGCAGAGTCCCCTGGACAACAAACAAATATTTAAAAAAACAAACAAAAAAAAAAGGATATTGGTTCCACTATCGCAGCTTATATGTAGATATGTAATTCAATAACATTCTGTTGATGCTATGATAATAATGTTAATTCCTTCATAGCAATCTAAGAGTGAATGGTAGGGCTGAATTTTCAAAATGAAAAGGCTCTACGGACACAGAAGTTAATAAAGTACCTTGAATTTAGACATGGTTGATTGCACATTCGAGTTCAGGGCATGAAGATGGGTGAGAGAAAGTTTGCCACAGTTTTCCATTCATCACTTACATTGTACTTCAACATGCAATTAATGTGCAGTATTGAATTAGATAAATAATATGTGTGACCTGTGCAGCCTAGTTTAAAAATGAGGACAAACAGGTGAGGACAAACTCGGGTCATTTCACAAATAAAGAATAATAATTTTCAAAAGGTGGGAACTAATATTTTCCTCCAAATTTAATATGCACTGCCTTCAAATTTATTTATTTATTTTTTATTTATTTATTTATTTTTTATGAGTGTGTGAATGAAGATGAGTGGGTGTGTGTGAGAGGAGAGGGCGAAAACATATGCAACACCACAAAAGGCAATAGAAAGGTAGGTAGGTGAGAGAGAGAGAGAGAGAGAGAGAGAGAGAGAGAGAGAGAGAGAGTGAGTGAGTGAGTGTGTGAGTGTGTGAGTGAGTGAGTGTGTGAGTTAATAGGATGATGAAATGCGCAGTGCAGACCATGATGTTTTCACTGACAGTTCAAGGACAGAACAAGGAAAAGGACATTTGCTGATGTATCATTACATCTTAGCAGCAGGCCTATGCAATATGTCTTCCACCTGAAGATATCGGTAAATGTCTACCTCTGGAGGTGATAGTGAACCATTTCACTTGGTAACAAGTCAGAATCTGCATCTGAAACATCAGTGTTCTAAATCTGTATGAAATGTGTGTCAAAGTGCAAATAGACAAACACTCACATCGGGCCTCTGGGTCCGCTGTGTCAGGTGAAACCTCCTGATCTGCATCTTCCTCTCCAAACAGCTGGCTGTTATTACACAAATGCAGATCACACAATAACCATGTGCAATTATCAATTTAATTATCAACATAATGGAATTTATCTGGAGTTACAGGCTGGTGTGGGACAGCTTGATTTCTAGATTAAGTGGTTGTATTAGCACACTCACTTGAACAGGTACTTGGCCCACACAATGCAGTGGATTGGCTCGGAGGGAGTGTTGCGGATGGTGCACCCTGGGAACGTCTTCTGCGTGGGTTTGGGCTGGCACTCATAACACTCCGTCTGACCCTGCCAAAAGGACAAAAACAAAACACTTACCGCACGTTCACTGCTTATCCCCAACAAGGTCATCCACCCTGTTACTTCAGAAAATTGGGCTCATTAAATATTTAGAAAAAATAATTAAAGGGCAAACGGCTACCAACAACAAAACTGGAGCATTAAAAAAAAAAAAAACTAAAGTACTGCCAAAGTAGTTAAATCTGACAAAACGATTTCTGATTGAGTAGAATATTTACCACCTACACTAAAGAGGCTGGTGTGAGAGAATGTGCACTTGTGTAACTGCGAACATGCTTTTGTGTTGGTGTCTTACTTTCTTGATGACTGTAACCTGGCCCAGGTATCCAGCTGTGCCACTCTCAATCAGAGGAATGTCTGCCGCAAGACACATCCGGTTCACATGGTTACGTGCCGCTGGTGTTCCGAGAGTTGATTAAAAAATTTTACACAGACAGGGGGAAACACAGTATTAATGAGTAAAGAGAAATAATGTAATGAAAAAAAGGATTATGGTCATCTAAAGTGTGTATCTGTGTGTGTGGATTGAAGTGGGTTTTACTGTGTGTGTGTGTGTGTCTGTTGTGTGTTTGGTGGGTGTGTTTTTATTTCTCCTTCAATTATATGGGATTCGCCCCTCTTTGCGCGTTGGTCTAGACGCGGAAGTAATCTATAAAAAACCTGCGTAAAGTTTTGAACATTGCCGGTGGGCATATTGACACCAGAGTTCTGCTGGTGTGTGGGGCGTTTCGCCTGTGTTTAACTGGTTAGTTGCCAGTGTGTGCCGGGGTCGGCAGCCTTTGTGTTTTACTGGTTAGTTGCCAGTGTGTGCCGGGGTCGGCAGAGTTTGTGTTTCATTTGTGCTTGCCATTGCGGCTTGCACTCAGTGTTTGTGTTGTCTATGTCTGTTTGTCTCTGCTGTCGGTGTTCACATCGGCAGTGCATCTGTTTGCGTATGTATGTAGCCTATGTTCGTTTTCTCTGATTGCTATCTTGCGTATATCCGTCGTCATGTCCTAACGTTTAATTTATTTCAGTATTACTTTGTTGTCCCGTTCATTATTTCTTTAGTTAAACTTTGTTACGTTCCTGTGTTTGAGCAACCGGGATGTAATAGTGTCTCTACACTGAATGAGAGCGGAGCTTGCGGTCGATATGATATGGACCATCAAACCAGATCTACACTGTGCCCATAGGTTATCTGGTATGTGCATGTAGTACATACCTCTGTTGTCCAGGGCATTCATGACCAGCACAAAATTCCTGAAGAACTCCACATTGTAGTCTGGGCTAAACGATAAAACGTAATATGTGAGCATATGTAAAATATAAAGGAACAATTTCTACAAACAAAGTAATCACCATACAAAATGTATCATAACAATTCTTTTATACAGGAACCTACTTCATGATGCTGTCATGATATGCTGTGATGTTAGCTGATGGGCAGAACTGCAGCACACTTTCCTTTGCCACCTGTGTCATACAAACACAAAGGTCCAAAACAAATTAAACTCTTGAAGCAAGAATGACATTTGGCGCAATGTATAAGACCACCTTTATTTTTTTAATCCTACCTGTGCTTTGGACTTCCCAACATGTTTCTTCTGAAATAGGAACTGTCTATTAAGATTGCTGACATCGATGGTGTCTAGATCGATCTGAAACATAGTAGCAAAATAATTTCAGTTACATTGTTTCTCTTTATAAAGTCAAAATGATACGGACCATTTGTGGCCAGCTAACTCTCAACAATCTAAGCTGGCTTCTGCTTCCACCATAAGGCTAAAGCAAATCTGTGTTAAAATGACCATAGACTAACAGCAGGCCATTGGCAGGTGTGGGAAGTAGGATGTGCCACACCAACAAGGGACCAAGGTAAGTTCTCTCTCTCATCTTTGCAAGACGCCTCTACATCAGACATCCTTAATGAAAATGCCGCTCAAAAAAAAACTTCCGCTCAACTAGGCAACTGGCGGGTATGATAAAACATGCCACTTAGCGTAACTGTTGAATTTCATCAATGCGATTAATTTATGAAGATAGAATTCGGACCTATCTTAACTAATGCACGAAAGATACACTCGTTCGATTCGCATAAAGTAAGAAAACATTTAATTAAGTTTAAATCGTCATAACTAACGTTAGCTGGATAAGTAATATTAACGTTAGTCTTGACGTAAGCTAGAAAGGTGATGGGTAGTTTAGACGCAAGTTAGCGCATTTGGAAGCCTCGCATCTAAAGATAACATGAACATTTCCACGCTAAAGAAAAACAAATGATAATTAGACACCGTAAATCATAATTTGCATGGGAAACAACGCAGTACTATCATTTTAGGTGAGGCTATTTAACATACTTAAGACAAGTCTTTCTACGGAGCCATAGGAGCAGGCTAAAAAGCTTGCTAGCGCATCTTACCGGTTAAAGCAAAACTACGGCGCAAGGGAAGGCATGAACATTAACGTTACTAAAAAAAATCAATGAATGTTAAGGATGGGTCATTACAGTATGGATGAACAAGAACCAAGATAACCTCTAGTTAATAACACTTCACAACATGATTTACTATTCTCACAACAAAGGTGGTTAGTTAAGACTGGGTAAGTTGGATTTGGTTAGCACTAGATGCTAGCGTTAGCCCGACAGATAGCTACTTTGCTAGTCTGAAATTGCTGGGCCCATCTGTACGCCATTAGCCAACTAGCTAACATTAGCGTTACCCACAGCACAAAGGGTATTGATGTGTCCGCCCCCTTAACTTACCACTTCTATGTTTTTAAAGCCGGTGAGCACCAGATTTTTCAGCAGTTCACAACCTATTCCTCCTGCTCCAACCACCAGGACCCGGCAACTAGAGACGGAATCGGCGAGTTCTTTGCGGAGAGACCCGACTAGCTGAACCATTGTTGAGCGGTTGTTAGAGACAGCCGTGCAGCGGCTTCAGATTCAGAATGATCCTTGTCTACACAATAAGATAGAGGGCGCTCCTCCATGGAGAAAAACCTCCCGCCCACACACACTGAAAATTATCCCTAAAAACTCAAACAAAACTCAACTACTTCTCAATTTTAACCACTCTCCACTGAAATGACAGAGTGACTCAGGCTGTTCTCTGTTTCCTCTGTGCAACCCGTCCAGACTCAAATGCTGAAAATAATGATCTACCATTAAGGGTAAAAAGCTGACTTAGTGTTAAGTGATCTTGGGGTGTGCTGTCAGTCTATGCAGTTGACATTTGCCCGGGTCAGAGTGTGTGATATTGCCTTTTGATGTTTTGGGTGTTTTCTGCAGTCTATTCTGAAAATAATAAGGTTCCAGAAAAAAAGAAATCATGCAAGTGTTTTCATCCCCAGGTTGAACCCAGTAATTTTAATGTTTATAATATTCAGGTCACTGTTTTTAATTGCCTTCATCTTGACTTTTACAAAACAAAAATGGTACGGGTTTTTTGGTTGTCTGGTTTGGGTTGTTTGGTTATGCTAATAAGGTTGCACACACTCAAGGAGCAGCTTATAAATTAGTATTTTTTTATGTGTAGTTGATATAAAATGGAGACATGTTGAGTATCTTAAAAATGTGTCTACAGGAAGGGGGCAAGCCTTGGATCTCGTCTGAGTTTTTCATCCAGAGCAAGGTACTTCTGTGGGGCTCGGTCTTTGTGTCTGTGAGAACAACACAGGTGGCAGTTCAGTTAGGATGTCTAGTAGTGCTCGACTGCACTAATTGTCTCAGCACACAAAATTTACACTAAACACACGTTTTAGGCGACTTGCATAGAAAATCTGATGTGCAATTATAACTATGAAACAACACACAATTTCAATAATTACAACATTCCAATTCAGTGTCTTCACTCAGACAATGATGTCAGTGAGTCATGTGGTAAAATATAGTAGTATATATATCCGATTGCCTAATGCAGTTTCAAGCTCTTTATCTTATGAATCCATTGTGAATCCATAGTCCATACCTACTGAGGCGCAGCTTAAGAACATGGATTCTGAACATGGTGTCTGAGCAGTAAGCCAGGTATTGGTCCTCATCTTCTTTGGTCATCGTCAGCTGGTTCTTTTGGTACCACTGCTGCTTTTGCTGCAGCTCCTGGGTCTCCTGCAGCATATCAAAAAGGCATGCTCAGAAAAACAACAGCAATCAATCAATCAATCTACCTATCTATCTATCTATCTATCAACAATACAGAAAAAGATTACAACTAATTAAATCATCAATTCAATTAATTGCACATCCATAGGTTATTAGGCTATAGAGGAGGTTCTGACCACCCTGTTTGAAGTTTAAAAGTTGGACTGCACAAGAATGAAAATGTTCAGATTCTAATAGCTTGAACAAAGTATTTGATAATAAAAGTTACTTAAATGGTATTTCATATATCCCTCTTTAGCCATGCTTGTGATTTGTAAAATAAGGTTATAAAGATTTTAGAGCAGTACATTGTAGAATCTTTGTTTTTACTGTGCTGAGGTTATGGTCCACCTTTTCAAAGCGGGCCTGAATATGGTTGGCATTGTCTATCAGGCGTTGCTTGAGATTAGCCAGACAGTCGCGACGCAGCTGCAGAGCCATCTGTCCGGTCAATACCTCCGGGTCACCTAGTTGAACCAGAAACGGAGCCAAGAAGTCCAACTCCTTTTCTTCCTGTCGTAGACGTGCCTCCTCTGCCATTCGCTCCTGACAGAAGAGGATAAGAATGAAGGGGCGAAAGGCCTTTTTAAAAAGAGACAACAGTTGGTGGCCTCAAAAAAAAACGGGCTGTTGATTTATATTGCCTTTCCCCTTTTAACCAGAACACAGAAGTTTGAAAAAGACCAGTGGGAGGAAACAAAAAGATACGAGAAAAAGAGAAAGTAAAGGGAAAGAGGATGGGACAGGAGGAGACTGCAGAGTTATGTGGAGAGCTTTGGGGTAAGGAGTTGGTATAACTTGCCATTTCCTCCCGATGTTTGCGAGCCTTGTCATTTCTGATTGTGTTGTAAATGGAGATGTGCAGCTCAATGTTGTTCTCTTCATACTGATGAAGATCAAGGATGGCCCTCACCTAATTACAGCCAACAGTGATACATCACATAACAATAAACCACACTAATAAGAACACCTCTAATGTACAATAACCTGTCGAATCTTCAGAAGCTAACAGAGAAATCTGGTGTCAGTCAATCTTTAGCCCTGTTATTTGAGGGCACCGAGTGCTACAGAAAGAAGAACGAGAAAAATGTGACTGAATAAGGAAGTGGCAGATAACACTAAGGGAACGGGGCACAAATGGGGTTCAGTTTCTCTTTCCTATGCCCCATTAACTTAAAATTTCTACAGACTGAACTCGGGGACCTCATCCACAGAGCGGTGAATTTCTCATTGAAGGAACCTATGGTATTTTAGTGTTTCCAATTAGTGTAATAAACACTAAGAAATAAATTGTGTTAAATGATCTTGCATAATTGGATAAATTCTGGTGCTATGTAGCTGCCATGTATGTATATTTTTTCATAATTGTGCTCTGTGTCTCTGGTGGACCATGGGCCATGCAATGCTGTGGAAGTGTTTACCTCTTTCAAAGAGTCCTTTATTCTCTGAGCCACTTTCTCCTCCTCTTTTATCAGACTCATCAGTATCTCATACAGAAACAGGTTCTTGCTGGGTTTCTGAAATTTATCTACCTATTTTAGACGCACACACACACACAATTTTACTTACTATATATAATCTTTATGTGCCTGTAAATGAGGTGAGGTAGATGTATTGCATGCCTTACACCATGCCATACTGCATACATATACCAGTTTTTCAGCCCATGCCTGGTGTGTGTAAATATGTACCTGAAACGTTGAAGCCATTTCTGCCGTGAAAGGCTCCTCCTTCTGCGTGTCTCTGGACTCATGTGGTTTGATGAAGTTCCTCCAGGCAGGAATGATTCTGTCATCTTCACGATGATATGTCACCTGGATGCGCTCCTCAGACACCAGGAAGACCCTCTCAGCCACGTCCTCACTGGCTGGTTTAGTAGTGTCTCTATGGAAACGCTCGACCACCTTCTGCTCAAACAATGAATGATAAAGAATTGCATATAGGCCATCCACATCCAGTGATTATCTTTGATTCTTTTGTGATGGTTGCAGTTTTGTTGCATTGTTGTGGGCTTGAATTGTTGTTCTCTCCTGTTGTGTTGTTCTTTCCTGTTGCACAAGACAGCTGTGAGTGCTAAAGTTAAAGACTTAACTAACATAAATCAGCCAATTGTGAGGCCAATTCATGTCTATCAAGTCTATAATGGTACAGAGCTTAGGGAAGACATAGGGAGAAAACCACTAGCTGTTTTTCAAAGTCAAGAGTAGAATCCTTGACAGAACTGGCCCGACTAAGTCAGATCCTTCAAAGACAAGTCTCTCTACGAATCGGTAAGATATTGGAACACACTAACAGGTGATCTGATGCGGCAAGCACATGCAGTGGAAATAGGCCAATAGTGGTATAAGCAGGACAATAGACTTCACAGTGTGCGTAAAACAGTAAATATTGCATATTGGGGTGTAACTACCACCTTGAACATGCTATATTTTACATTCTGTAGTGTTCACCCAAATCAGTGCTTGACTTAACATAATGCATGGCATCGTTCTCTCATGTCAATTAGTTAAATACTGTATTATATTCTCAACAAGTTATACTCGACATGCTATCATCTTTCATACCATGAACTAATTAGTGTAAAATTAGTAATTATAAAGCAGTCACTAAATTGAAGCATTCACTATTCTTGGTTGTAGACTTGAATATATATTTTTCTAATGCTTTTCACATATACATCATTCGCCATCGCATTCACCATAGTACTTCATAAAAAATCAAAAAAGCTTTTCATGGAACTGCCCCTATTGAGTAACCCCTATTGTTGTGTATTGCATTATATTATAAAGTATTATTGTGTACCACTAGGGGGCGATGTCCATGCTCTACATTCTCTCCAGGCATGATCCCTCTGGTCCGCTTTCCAAACAGAATGTGCCGATAATACAGGAAGTCAGGACGGTCTTCAAAGGTTTCCGTCATCTCTGAGCCTACCTCCACCCGCCTGGCCAACCCGTCCGCTCGAGCTTGGCTGTAGAACTCCATCTCACGGTCCGAATCAGGTGTCAGGGTCACGTACCTGTGACCTGTATGGAGAAGGTTGGTTTATTTATGTTTCGGCTAATACTCTAAAACACTAAAGAGTGGTATGTTTGTGTGTGTGTGTAAGCGCATACTTTTCAGTGCAAAACTTCTCCCACGTCGAAAGCGCTCCAGTATGATGTTTCCAGTCTTCTGAAATTCTCTTTCAACTAAATGGTCATTCCTGTGCTGGTACCACTCTTTCACAGTACACTCCCGTGTGCCTATTTAAACACCAACAAGCACACCCAGAAATACAAAGCAATTTAACCATATATACAGTACATATATCCATGCTAAAATCAACTGAAAAAGTACTGGCAGGTAGGTCACTCTTGGTCGTAAAATGAGCAATTATGATAACACCAATTCAATAGTGGTAAAGGACAGTCTAAGCCTTAGTGAGTTTGTGAGTTTCACTCACAGTCAATGTCATGGTATGTGGTCAGACGTGTGGTCAGTCCATCTCTCAGCAGATAGGGGGCAAATTTCTCAAGCTTAGCCTTTCTGTACTGCAGTACCTTTACACCACCTGGGCAACGCATCTCCATATCTATGAAGGACACACATACACATATATGTAAAGACATTAATCCTGATGCCTCCACACTCAGCTCACAATTGACCTATGGTCAATTAAGCTCAGCTCAGTAGCACTTTGCCTTTGACTAGAGTGTTTAAAAAATACAGTCAGTTGCATAGCTGCAAGATGCGTTAAGTAAAATAGCAAAAAGCTTGAAAGGCAAGGTGGTGTGGTTTGCTGAAAGAATTAGTTCTTTGACTTAATTTATTTTATATATGTATATTTTATAAATAAGTATGTATACCATGTTCATATGTACTATACAGGTGCAGTATAGTATATTTAGATTAGATTAGATTCAACTTTATTGTCATTTCACATGTATAAATACAATGTAACGGTAAAGGTACATCTAATCAGAAGTGCAAAGAGCAGCAAGTGCAAAATATACAATATGGAGTGTGTACAGCATGGACAATATGTACAGAGAGCAGTATGTACAGTTAGTATATAATGTGTATGTAATGTGTGTTTCATGCCTTGTTGTGAAATGTGAAGTTCGTCGACCCAGGATGGGGGCATCTCAAACACCTTGGATTCTTCCTTCTCCTCCTTTACAAAACATCACAAAAACATGACCTTACAACCCAGAATAGCTACCCGAGATTTCTGAGAAATACTGACACAGACACTGACATCATCCTCCTCAAATTCTGGTTTCTTCATGGCTGGGATAAGCAGAAGGGATTGGCTGGTGTCTCCACACAGCAGGTACTCCCACTTGATTGGATCTCCCAGATCAAAGGTCATGTCCTGCAAACAAAAACATTTACACTTTTACACACAAGCACATATACTGTGTACATACACAAACACACTCTTAGACATAGCACAACATAGCATAACATGTCCAACTAGATCTCTCTGTACATGCACATATACACATTCACATATCACATATATCAAACTGGAAGCTTATAGCCCTATTTCTATAATGTCATTACTCATGAGAAATGATATAGTCCCTTCAAAATCAGTGGCTCATACACAAAAAGGTCCAGTTAATTATGTTTAGAATTTGTTGACTCAAAATCATTATCAGTCTGAACAAATCACATTCAAAATCATTATCAGTCTGAACAAATCACATTTTCACTGGCTGTACAGTGCCAGATGTACAGTAGTGGAGTTCTTGTGATTTTTTTTTTATTCCAACACAAAGTCATTTGCTACACCATCTCCATCCCCATCTTCTGCTTCTTTTCTTTACAAAGTCTACACTGTCCAATTTAAGGAAAAATCACGAATATTCCCATATTCTGTTCTTTGAGGCTCGGTATGTGAGTTTAAGAATGACAGCATTTTGCATGATGTTGACCTATTTTGGGAACTGGCAGCAAGTGGTAACTAATTGGGACACAGGAAAACTAAACTAAACTAGTTAGAATTGTCATTGCCATTTTACTATTTGATTGTTGTCCCGAATGCTTTTGTTCTCATCAACAACAATAGGGCTATGAATCTCTATGAAATTCTCATTTATCCAGGTCAGTTAAAGTGGGCTAATAGGGCTATGAGTTATTTATTCTGGATAATCCCTTTAAATAAAAGCAAAAAGCTATCAAAAGTACATTATATTTACAGGTGCAGTCAGTGAATCACATTTGTTTATAAATGAGTTTTTGTTCATATTTGATGTCTCTGATCCAAGAAACAGCCAAATATGCCAGTGTTATCTCACATGCAGTGACATGCAGTATTTAGGCCTTACTGTGACTTAAATTGTTATTGGGCACTGACAAGAATGTGTGAATGAGTTCTCTTTTTTTCTTTGTTCCACTGCTATAGCATTAGCCTTGCCAAAAAGCTGTCGGGGAGCTCCACAGAGAGAAAGAACAAGATCCCAATACTAATAATCCATTCTCCATTTTATCTTTTTTTCCCCACTTTAATAACTTCTTTGCAAATCAGATAGTAGGCCACTTTTCAGTGATGCAGCGCACATATACTAGGTCTGCATCCCATTATGCGTTGTTGCCAACTACCGGCAAATGTAGGATTGGCAAAAAGGTAGCTTACTCCAAACATTTTACGAATTCTGTTTTTTTTTCAAAATGCATCTGTATATGGCTCAGTGAATATGACATTATAATAAATCAATGTTTGGGGGGCCAAATTTTCTTGTCATAGGGCCCCAAATTACTAGCAGCGCCCCTGCTCTTTATTAGGAAGAAAGACTCACGGTACAGCCACGTCGACAGTCCTGCATGTTGACCCAATAGTTGCGGTTGTTCCACATGCTCTCTATGCCCAGGAAGTTTTGGTCAGAGGTGGGGAAGGTTTTACCACTCAGTGGCTCGATGAAGAAATCCTCTGGCACATCGCGAGCTCCACATTTGACCAATACCCAGCAGTGCACACGCAGGCCAAACAGTGGGTCAGGGGGAGGCCTCTCTAGTTCCTACACACACACACACACACACACACACACACTAATAAGTGACACAAGGACACATCCATATCACATAATCCTAAATACATCAAGACACACACACCCATACACAGCTGTGAACACAAACACTGGTTTTATAAAAAGAGCACAGAGGGAAAATTTTTCCACAAATTTTTGAGATGTGTTCCTCATTTAACAATGGAACCCCTGCCTGTTTTGGTAATGGTTATGTTTAAACTGAGAAACAAACACCTCCTGGATTCTATCTGCCTCCTGTTGTTTCCTGAGGCGGGCCGCATGTGCCTCCCTCTGATGGGTCTCCTTCTGCCGGCGCTCAAATGCACTGCTCAGATCCCTGGGGGGCTTCACTGAATACTTCAGAACTGCAGCAGCATGTTTTTCTGTTTCACCCTGGACACACACACACACGCTCACTCAGTGTGAACATACTCACTTCCAGTACAGATCGCTGTATCTAAAACACACTCTCTCACACAGAGGCACATACAAAACACACACCCTGTAAATATGTATATACTCTAGAAACACCACATCAGACACATTTACAAAACACATAACACATATTTAATATTGATGGATATATATACAATTCAAATTCACACACACATACACACACAAAGACACATAGGAAAACCTCATGGGGCTGTTTTGTCAACTGCATTTTGAACTCCACAGAGCACTTTTTAACTCAATACTCAAAACTGTGTGACATGTCATTCTAAACTTTGACCATGCTACTGACTGCATTGCATACTGAGTACTGTCATAATGACATGTAACCATGACAATATTTTTCTTAAACAGGTTCCATACTCACACATACAGTACACATTCACACATACAAGTTGCTGGGCTAATTTTAAAGGGAACCACTTAACACTCAAGTCTTTCCATTTCACCCTGATTTTATGCCTTCTATGGTCAACATATAAGACTGCGACTCAATCACTGAGACCTGATTTAATTACAACTAAATTGTCACTTCAGACGTTTGCTTATCTCAGGAACAATGGTTCACACATTTGTCATCATTTTTTTTTTATTAAGAATTCTGGTTAAAGAGATTAAAGAATTCTGAGAGACAGCCGTTAATTATCCAATGAGAGCAGGAGCTGGTTATTGTAATTCATCAAAGGACAATTAAATGTCTTGTACCAGAGATAATGACTCTCAGCATTCTTCATTGACATTAACTAAACAACGATGTATTGGCCAAGGTAATGCTCCCAGATATCTAAAGTTTACACACTACTGACCTTTCTCTGTTTGTGTGTGTGTGTTTGTGTGTGTGATCAGATGGATAACCTTCTCATATCTGGTCAGCAGGGGGCACTCCTCTCGATTAAGGTTGATGAGGCACACGTCTTTGGTTGCGTATCCGCTTACACAGTATGCGTTGTAGCCTGCAGCCAGCAGGAGACTACACAGCAGGGTGGAGAAGTCAAAGCATGAGCCCCTCTGTGTCTGAAGCACATATGAGGGAGAGTACAGGTGCCTTGGCTACAGGGGCAAAAACAATACATGAGGCATAGTGTATGTCATACAACACGTGTCCAGTATGTCAATACTGTACGTGACATTCAGACACTCACAAACATAGGCATTGCATGCAAACACAATTGTACACACACCAAGCTAATCATCCTCCTCCCGCATATACAATTTAAATCTACAATTTATGTCTAAAGCAGGATACATTCAATACAGCCCATATACACTATTAGCTATATTAGCATTCATGAAGACCAAGGTCAGACCTTTTGTTTTTGAACTAATACTATAGGTTAAACAAGTCTACACGGGTCATTGTACCTCAGGTTATTGCAGGACATAGCAGCATTACAAACACTGTACTTCCGTCCAGGTGCAAATATAATTATTTAAATCCCAGAAGGCTGTTCAATCAGTTTCTTTTCTTCTTTACCCTCCAAAAATGCTACTGTTTATTCACCCAAAGTAAGCTGATTCACTGGTAACACCTCAACAAATCTGCTCCATCTATCTGTTAATATAATATCTGAAATATTACAATTGCTCTTTAAAAAATGAATTAATAAATTATTATTAGAAGACCAAGATTTTAGTCCTGATTTTATCTTAATTTCTCATTTAAAAACTTGCCAGGAGAGCGTATCTGAAGCAGCCTATAGGTCTAAAAAGTCAGCAGCAAATACATTGAAATTTTGAATAAATACTCTACAATGCACACATCCAAACAGGCTATTCTTACAGGGTTTGTAGGAGGGTCCAATAGATCCAAAGACAGGAAGTCAGACACAAAGTTTGTGCACCCATCCCAGTTAAATAGCTCTGGATAGGGAAGCACTGTTGGACGCAGTGTGGTACTCACAAACTTCTACATGGAGAGAACACAAAGAGAAAGAGAGAAAGGGAGAATGAGAGCCAGAAGAGGGAGAATGAGACCCGGGCCCTGTGTTTGTTACACAATATACATTCACACATAAGGGCTCTGTGGTACAGCACCACACAGTGGTTTGGACAACATTTGGACATTTGTAAAATATTCAGTGCAAGTTAAACTTACTGTTACACAAAGGAGTCTATTACATTATATGTGTTTATGTTTATGTGTGCGCATGCATGTACCTCTACCCCACATTCATTGAGAGGGCTGAGAAAAAGGGGCTTTCGGTCAGGATAAAGATGCATGTACTGTCGGCGGAAGTTCTCTGCCAAGGCAATGAGTAGCTTCTCCTTTTGAGAGTTGATCTTATAGGAAGGAGGACATGGCTTTTCATTCAGTCCTTCCCTTCTGCTTGACCTTCATGAAGGACCATAAAAGACACAATTTACACATAACCCGTCTAATTTCACCTGTATTATCATCATATGCAACATCTGGCCTATCCCAATAAATCCCACAATCAAGCCCTGAACCCTGAACTGCCATGAATTGACCAGTGCTGATAGTAATTCACACCAGGTAAGTCTAAGAGTGACATTTAGACAACGCTTTTTCACCCAATACTCCAACATTCATCTCACATACACTCATAACTCTTTAACAAGAGATAAAAAATAAGAGTAAATAAAGTACTCCACGTCAGGGGTGTCAAACTCATTTTTTACCATAGGTCATATAAGCATCAAAATTCTCCTCAGAAGGCCACCATAGCTCATCTATATGCGTGGCCACAAACAGTTTCCCAGTGTTTTTGTGCCAAGTAAAGTTGGCCTGAAACCATATATGTGAATAGATGCAAGGGCAAGGCAGGACTCAAGAGTGTGATTTCTATCAAAAGAAAAGTTTTTTTCATGCACTTTAATGCACATACTGTGTACAACAGCTGAGTTGAAGCTATAACTATTCTACAATACACAAAGCTGTATCTGTAGTTGTAGCGCACAGATAACCACCTATTTAGTGGTGCTATTTTCAACTACAATGCTTGTTTCTAGGCAGCATGGCAGGATAATAACTGTGTAAAGCTGTGACTCACTGTGGGGTCATCTTTATGTCTGGAGTAAACATCCAATGTGTGTGTGTGTGCAGCTGTAGGGGCTCATGACCCACTTTCACATGACCCAGGAGTGTAGGTTACTCAGTGTTAATGCTCTATAGTAACCTCGTATGGGCAAAGCTTGTTGTAAGTTGGCGCTCAAGACCCAACTCACATCGACAAAGAGTTGTCATTTATCTGTACCACACTGAGGGCACGGTCTAGCTCTTCCAATTCCTCTTGCGCAAAATCCACCGGCCCTTCATTGTCCTGCCCAGGTGCCGTCTCTTCGTTCGTTCCATTGTAATCTGGAACCGTCTCCATCTAACTTTATAGGTTGAATCAGAGATTAGCAAAATGCAGTGACCTATGTTTTGATTTGTCAACACGAACACAGTGTAAAAGCACACTGATTACAAAAGCAAGTACGTAGCATAGCTATCCTTGTAAGCAAGCGAGTCATAGAAAGCAAATACCCTAATTTGCTCAAGGCACCAGGCTTACAAGTAAACACAAAGTAAACGACAACTAAATCTAAAATTTTACAAATTTCTTAAGACCTAATGTAAATGCCCAGAATGACAATGTTTCTCTTACCGCACTCTTTCTTGGGTGAGTCCGCAGACTCGGAGTTTACAGCTCTCGTACGGTCTCCATGGTGACAAGAAGACACAAGCAAATATTCTAGAGTGTAGCGCTCTAATCCTTGAGAGCTGGGACCAAAGACGTATAACGGAGCGGAGCGCTCTAAACATTGATACAGTCAATGGTTCTAAAAACCTTTGGTTGGGACAAAGGTTTTATCTTTGTTGGAGTTCATTACAACTTGGATTTAGGAAAAGATAGACAGACATTACCTAGATTCAGTCAAGTGTGATGTCAGTATTATCTTACTGCAACTTCCACCTTCCTATGTTAATGTTTCACTTTTACTTGATATCAATAGGGCATGTTTATTTTTAAGTAGAGTGTGTAGGCTATGTGTGTGTCGTTTCTGGTTCCACGGTGTTATTAATGAGCGTGGAACCAACGTTGACAACATGAGACTTAAAAGCCCAGTTAAGTGAAATGTTGAGCAGCTCATGGAACCCGTTTCACTCTGAATACGAAGTGCGTAGTTCGATTGCTCATGTTGACCTTCTGAACTCACGTTTTCCCCGAACCTATCAGTTCCCGCCCCCGTGCTCCCCTGGTCTGGTCAGTGGCAGTGCTGATAGCATTTAATAGCGCGGTCAGCGGTGTCTAGCATCGCGAAGAACCCGCACTGGCAGAACGACATGGGACTTTTTACACCGTCACTTGCGTTCCTTTTACTGTTTGCAATTCAACAGTGTTCAGGATTCTGGCTTTTTAATGTAATTTTCCCCCCAACTGCAAAACCACATACTGCAAGCAATGACACTCCGCCGGTCATTATTGGTAAGAGCTTTCATTTTGAGCATTCCTGAAATGTAACGAACAGTTAATTATCGGCTGCAGGAGTTATACTGTTACATTTATAACTCTAAGCAGAGGTAGGTTTAATTGTGTAGCTAATTAATGAATCGCTCATTCAGCATAATTTTCAATGTTAGATTTAAATCTGTCAGATCAAGGTTCATCTGAGGTTTACCAAATGGTTGACTAGATCTTGTCTTACGATAGTCATTTGGGCAATGACCCCCTCACCTTTGTTCTAGTTCCAGGAAATTTGGGAAATCGTCTGGAGGCAAAGATTGACAAGCCATCTCTGGTCCACTGGATGTGTTACAAGAAAACTGATGATTTTTTCACTCTATGGATAGACCTGAACATGTTTATGCCAATTGGCATTGACTGTTGGATTGACAATATCAGGTGGGGAAGAATCAGCTATACTAATGCAATCTGGCCTCTGGCCTAAAAGAATATGGGGTTTAAAAAAAACATTTAAAAATCATCCAGAATATTATCTAATCCATGTAATCAGTTGACTTAGAGTGGGGCAATACTCAGAAGCAATAATAGATCGTCTTATTACAGCTTATACTTGCTTCTCTTGAAAAATAAACATGACAGCATTATGCAACCTCCAAAATCAATATGGATTACTTCCCAGAGGCATGGCCATACTGATTGTTAGGCACTTAGATGCACTTCTCTTTTACAACATTATGGCTTACTGTATCTGTACACAAAGTCAAAAATAATGAAATATAATTATAAGTTTACACATGAAGTACATTTGCCCATTTTCTTTAGCCATCAGCAAATGGCAGAATTGTGAGATAAATAAATTGTTACTACAGTTTAATCACATTAGCAGCTAAGAAGTTTTTATGTTTTTTAGGTTTGGTGTTATGTTAGGTTTACTGTGTATGTGTGAGTTGAACATCTAGACCAGGATTATACAACTGATATTTTATCTTGTGTCAAGTAAAAATCAATAAAAAAAACTCTCCACCACCACACAAACACACTCAGTCACACTTGTTCCCATTCTCTCACACACAGGATTGTGTACAACAGGACCACACGTAAGACATCCAATGCCCCTGGTGTGGAGGTGAGGGTCCCTGGTTTTGGGCAGACATACCCAGTGGAGTTTCTAGACACAAACAGATTAGCCGGTAAGCAAAAACACCCACATCTTTTGACTACAATATCTGGTTGTGTGTTAACCCATGACATAGGCCTAGAACTCCTGCTAATTAAATCAATCTTTCTCCAGGGTACTTCCACACTATGGTGCAACATCTGGTCAACATGGGATATGTTCGAAATGAGACTGTTCGGGCAGCTCCCTATGACTGGAGGGTTGCACCAAGTATGTAAATCTGAACAGACAAACACACACATTGGAGTGACAATTTTTTTTACACTAGTGTTTGCAAGTAAGGATTTTATGGTGAATGAACATACAGGCATTAATGTCTTCTTGTTGATTTTTCTGCCTCCCTCTGCAGATGAACAGGAAGAATACTTTGTTCAGTTACGGGCCCTGGTTGAAGAGATGCGTGACCTTTATCAGCAGCCAGTCCACCTGCTGGGCCACAGCATGGGCAGCAACTACATTTTATACTTCCTGAACCAACAAAGCCAGGATTGGAAGGACAAGTACATCAAGAGCTTCATATCTCTGGGCGCACCATGGGGAGGCGCTGTGAAGCCACTAAGAGTGCTGGCGTCAGGTACAGGGCTATCAAACAACTGTTGACCAGTGTCATTCACCGCTACCTCTCAGAGCTTTAAAAGTCCATCTTCAGAGAGTAAAAAAAATTCTACTATATATTGATTTTGATTTCATAGTGACATGCATGCACACATGCAGTTCCATCACATAATGTTTTGTTATTATTATTTTTCTTTTGACAAATATCAGTTTAGTGTTGAATGAGTTTTAAGGCCTTAAATGTCTGAACTGTATTAACATCTATATTGATTCTCCTATAGTAATTTTAAGAAAATTAACCATAACTCTTGGTTGTAAGTTGAGATAATGCTAACTGCAGTAAAATGACACTATACAAATTTTCCCTGCTCTTGCCAGTTAACACTGGCTGCTGTTTTTTTTCAGACTATTTGCATACTCTTAGTCCTACTGATAGCACCTTAGACAACATGATATGGTGGCTTCAGACATTGTTTTAGTTCAGTTGTTCAGTTCAGTCTGACCAAATGAAAATGATTCTTACGTGTTTCAGTTACTTGCTAAAACAGTATGATAGACTATAATGCTTTTTTGTAGGAGAAAATGATGGCATTCCTTTGGTGTCCAACATAAAGATCAGAGAAGAACAACGGATGACAACAACCAATCCATGGATGATCCCCTCAGAACAGGCATGGCCAAACGACCATGTGTTCATATCTACCCCCTCCTTTAACTACACCAATCAGGACTACAAGCGCTTCTTCGAGGACATTCACTTTGATGATGGCTGGTACATGTGGGAGGACACCAGAAACCTCATAGCAGGGCTGCCCCCACCTGGTGTGGAGGTGTACTGCTTCTACGGAGTGGGACTTCCCACACCAGTCACCTACATATATGATGAGGAGTTTCCCAACGCTGACCCGGTAGACATGCTGTATGACGATGGAGACGACACAGTGGACAGTCGCAGCATGAGCCTGTGCAAGCGTTGGATGGGCCAGCAGGATTATCCAGTCCATGTCAAGGAGCTAAACGGCCTCCCCCACCTAGACATGGTCTTCAGCCCCCGGGTCCTGCTCATGCTCCAGAGGATTCTGGAAGGCAAGCACATTGATGAGGTGTTCCATGCATATGACCTCTACCCTACACAGGCACCACGCCCTAAAAACGTAAGCCTGACGCCCACAGATCCGACCCCACTCTCCGAACCATAAGCCTGGCTTGCATGGAGGCAGACACAGCACTCGATGCAGAGCAGATCCCTGCCTATCAGTAGTGTAAATGCAACTGTTAAAGTGTTTAAAGAGTATCATCCTTGTAGCTCAGAGCCAGCATTGCACACATCAGCGAGACAGTGGTCTCAAACAGGAAAAAGGGCTCTCTCTCTAACTCTGTGTAGACTCTTACATTCTGAATCTTTTTAGCCTCAGTTGTACAGTTTTACAGTGATATCTTACCATGTGTTGAAGATGCATATTTTAGGTGTCTAAAATAGAAGTTGTTTCTTTTTTTTACTGTATTTGTGAATTTATTTGTTCTCTAATTAGTATACAACGATTTATACAATAAATGAATAATATACTGTATAAATAATATACAATGCATACACACAGACATTTATGTAAAAAAATGTATATTTTTACTTTTCTATAACTGAATGTCTTAAGTCTGACTTGATGATGCTTTGTGTGATTGACTCTAGACTCCTAAAGACGTGGTGTGGATGATTATGCCTATCAGCAAAAATAAAATGTGATGAAAATAGACATCTACTTTGTATTCAATAGATTTGACTGGGAAAACTCAGACTTGTCAAATACCCAAATATTTGGGTAAAAAAAAAATACAGAAATTGGGTAAGTACAAAGGATAAATTGTAGGTTAAACTGGCCATCGCATAATGGCCATTCTAATCCAAAATCAAACACACCCACAAAGAGAGTATTTTGAGGAAGGTGGGGTGGCTTTTTACTCTTGTGATTGGGCAGTGAGTGACATATAGTGAAATAAGGGATACATAACAGTGGACATTTTCTTGGGTTCAAATAGTCCACCATTGGTGTGAAGGCTCACAACGGTATTCCTTAAATATTACACATTATGTTGTGAAAGGCAATATATACTTTCAAACAGTTTGTCGAATAGCTCCTTTCTCAAAAGAAGAGTATGATAATTTAGGCCTAATTGCAATGAATGTCACAAAGTATTTAAAAAACATACCCTGGTGCACACCACAACCTTGATGAAATAGTAGTCTTAAAAAACAGCAATTTAGGTAGGCTATACATATGTAGGTTACTTGTTACACATAGATACTGTGTCTTGTTCATACATCAAGTTGTCATTTAGGTGTTGAATATAATTTTTTAAATTTACATCTTTACAACAGGAGACCAAGTCAGACAACGATATTAGAAATCAGGAAAAGAGGTTTATTTACAATGGTGCGCATCATGGGAGAGACAGCATGTTTCATAGGAAGTAACTAGGAAGACTTTAAAGAAGGGCTAAGCAACATTCTGTTTTTTTCTCTCACGAGCTCCCTCTAAAGACCGCTGTATTGCATTGTATTGCACTGCATTCTATTGGAGGCGGTCCGCGCTGCTGAACATGCAAGTGCTGTATCTACCGCTATAGGCCAAGGTGGCGCATTCTACACCGTTCGCTCGCCGTGTAATGACTCATTTTAGCATCCTAAACAGTATGAAACGGATTAAATAAATGAAAAATTTTGCATAGTGGGCCTTTAAGTACAAATCCAGATCTGGAAGGTGGTGGTGTTCATCCCAGTTGACATGGTCCGCACTGAATGAGACCATAAATGCCAGAATAGTCTGCTATATAGCCACTGACGCAGGATAAATAAAAATATTCCACCTTATCTCTAATGACGGGAACAGCAAGAATAGAATGAAGTAAAACATGTCATGTCATGTTTAAGACAGTTGGGTAGGGCCTAACTGAAACATAAAGTCATAATCTGCATATGGCTATAAGAATAATAACACATAAATTCTGATTCCAATACTCTCAGTGTACGACAATCAATGGGAAACAGGTTAATCCAAACTCACAGGTACCCTGTTATCTTGCAAAATGCTATGTTACGTTAAAATTTGTTGTTAAGCCCTTTCATAGCAGGTATTTTACCAAGTCGCAGGGTAAGGTCAGGGGTTTTTAAAGGTGATCTAAGCGATGTGACACGTTTTTAGGGCTAAAACATTTGTTGTTACACACAGCAAACATCTCCTCACAATCTGCTAGCTGCCTGTCCCCTGAACACACTGTATAAAAACGCGGTCTCTGTAGACAGCCCAGGCTCCACAAACGGCTAAAAAACACAGTGGGCAAACCTAGCATAACAAACGAAACGAAACATAACAAACATTGTTCCAGCCAATAAACGACAAGGGATGTGGAGGAGGGGTTGGGTGGGGGTTGCACGTTCATGAGTCTTTCAGGAAGCATGGGAGGGAGGGGGAGGAGGGAGCTATCCTCCGTTTTGTTTGACAATACTTCGAACGTCAACAAGATGTGACATCAAACACCATCGCTTAGAGCGCCTTTAAAGACAGGCAATAAAATTTAGATTAAGTATAGTTGTGTGACCTTGAACAAATGCAAGCTGTGAAAAGGACAGTGTGTGTTGAGAAGATAAGGCAAATTTCTTGATGCATCAGAGGGATATTCTGGAGTATTTCAACCTAGCCCTGTTGTTCAAGGTTACAATGAATAGCAAACTAGCACCTAACGCAAACTAAATAGGGCAAAGAAACATGTCGAAACTTTTTACATTTCTTGTGCCCCGTTCAGTTAGCATTAACATTAGGTTACATTGTACTGAACTATGTTATTTTTGGTCCTCAAATTTTCAAAAGTACCAGAATGATGCTGTGTGTGTAAAGTGTCTGGCGATAGTTAAACAAGTTGGTATCCTCTTGAAACCATAAAGCACTTTGATGAGCCAGCTTTTCTTTTTCTTTTCAGAAACATTAAAAACACATAGAGACAGTCAGAGATAAGTATGTAAGAAATTAGAAGACTCCACCAATGTTTGATCTTTATCTCTGCCTTTCACACTCACACATACAGTACATTTAAGTATACTGTGGGAACAGCATGTAAGTGTCATTTCCTGTGTCTGCATAGTTGTTGTCAGTCACAATTACACCTATTAAAACACTTCACCAAAATACAAAGTTGCCTGTATAACTTATTCAGAAAATAAAGCTATTTGCATTTGTTTGCAAATCTTTTTGTTGTTGTTGTTTTACATTTGGATGTATGTGCCTCATATCATGCCCTATCACTAAAGGGAGTCAAACTACTTCATGAACTGTTTTATGTCATTTTAAGTTAGTTTTGTGAGATTGTATAAATATTGTAGCATAATCAACTCTGCTCCTGTACCACATCATATTAGCCCATTATTTTATATTATTTATATCCAGATTTGCACAATGTTTAGGAAAAAGCCAGGGGCTTACACATAAATTCTATATTTTCAAGTCTTACAAGTCTTTTCAAAGCGGTGTGCAATTCTTTTTTCTTAATTAACTGAACTAAGCTTGTTAGACTTCAATGTCGGTCCTTTGTCCAGTAACAACAGCCTTTTCTCCAGTGATGATGTCAGGGGCTCCAAGCAACATGCAGATGTCTAGGCTACAGGTGTTGAATGAACTAGGTGACCATGTGACCTCTCTTCTCAGGTGACCATGGCTTCAGTGCGTAAATGTGCTTTGTCAGTGTGCAGCACTAGAATGAACTAGAAATTTTGTCATGAAAAGCAGTTGTGGCAGCAAGGAGTCAAAAGTCATAATTAATGCTAAAATACTAATAGCCCTTACTGAATGATCCTCCAACAGAATAGTAACCCATCCTTCGGCCTTTAGCACATATGCACCAAAGAAGTCTATGTATAGGCTACTCCCACAACCAACTAATGGAAACTGCCACAACTTAATTAAGGGAGGGTATTTTGCCAGCTTGTCTAAAGTCACATATTTTCTTTTACATATTTTATACACCACAACACCATTTGATTTCTATTATTGAAACAATTTAATGTTTTGACTGGATTCTATCAGGGAAGCCACTTAATTAAATATAGCTCCCATTGGTTGAGAGGAAATGTAGGCCTAAATAAATCTTTATCCAAAAACCTTCCCTGTCTGGTACAATGAAGCCATTAGGCAAGTACAATAAATTCACCAAGAAAGTCAGAAATGTATTTCCTGCAACAGTTTTAGATGACTTCATGTAAGTGTTTGTAATGTGCTGAAAGTGTATGGTAAGACCGCCGGTCTCTGAAAAGGTGAAGACCCAGCGAACACAGACCCAGAGAGAGAACATAGACTACAGTAGGCATGGGCGTAGGTTTGCATAGGGACCATAGGGACAAGTCACAACCAATATTTTGGAACGACAAAATAGTCCCTACCAATATTTCGCATTTTATTTTATATATCAATATGAATTTATTAACATATTTATTTGCGGACGCAATAGAATAAGTTGCAGACAGTAGGTTTTGTTCCTTTGACGTGCTGGCAATCCATTTTCCAGAGCTTCAGCATCGAACTTATCCATACTGTGATTTGATTGGCTCAAACGCGCCTGCAGGTTCACGTTCCACTCACAAGGACAAAGCCTGCATTAAGTTGTCTACAAGAGTTGAACGCAGGTTCGTTTTGTGCTGATAACGTTATCTGTGATAACCTATATGTCCTCAGAAAAGTGTTAAACTTATCCTGGTTATTCAAACTCACTTTGTTCTGCTTTCTAAAGATATAGCCTAGAGAATGCCACCAAAAAAAAAAAAAAGATATACGGACCTATTTATCACCCGTCTTCCTACTGTGATAAATCGTTGTGTGGTGTTGGATGATGATAGCAATCATGTGGGTTGATGACAGGGGGGTCATATTCATGTAGTTAAATGCTATCCCGTAATGCATTTTGTAGGCTAATTATGTAGCAAGTAGAAAAGCAGACAGGTGCGTTTTGCTATATTCTCAGAAAAGTGTTAAACTTATCATTGGTACTGAAAATCATTTTGGCCGATTTTCTTCCTTGTTGATGTTGTGGTGATTTTTACGTCCATGTCTAGAGGGGCTCAAACTGATTTTACACATACAGGCACACACATAGAGGCCTCCATGCAGGTCTACAGGAAGGTCCTTATTTGGGATTGAATCCGGTTATTGACTGAACCATGAAGGACACCACACCAAGCTGAAACTATATTCTCATTAGGCTGAGAACTAAATCATTTAAAAAGACTGATATCAGATTCTGAGGAAGGGAGTGAAGGCCCAGGTGGCGCTGGGACCTGCTACAGAACAGAGATTTATTAAGAAGTGGTTTTATGGAAGCATAAGCTCAGCAGAAGATGAACAAAGAGACTCTGTAGAAGTGGTCAGGGAGGATGAGTGGAACTGGCCAGAGTCCGGTACCAAGGAGATAATGAGCCCTGGTCACACATAAACAGGGCACAAGTCCTGAAGCACACACACACAGATGCACAACATACAAGGTCACTAACACACAGGAGCCACAGAGTTGGACATGGAACGATTGTTTGAATATCCATATATATATGTATTAATATCAACTGAACAACACAAGTTTCTAATCTGGGAACACACCTGATCTAAGGTATAATTAATGTAGAGAGTGTCTTAGTATTTTCCGGGTCTTGAAGTGATTTGTGAATAAGTGTAGTCTAACCCAGTCTAACAAAACAAGAGGT
This sequence comes from Limnothrissa miodon, assembly GCA_017657215.1. Taxonomy (NCBI): domain Eukaryota; kingdom Metazoa; phylum Chordata; class Actinopteri; order Clupeiformes; family Clupeidae; genus Limnothrissa; species Limnothrissa miodon. The sequence continues at coordinate 154,612 of JAGFZM010001370.1, read as the reverse complement.
GATTTTACAATTGAACGAGCCTGAGCTCTATCTAAAAGATATAAGACTTGGAGCTAATCCAAAGCAGATGTTGAGAGCAAAAGCCATAACACAAGGTCATGAGATGGGAAAACTAAGGTGGAGCACAAGCTCCTCCATGTGGGTAAATTGGGTGAACACGGTTGAAATGGAAAATGTTCATAATAATGAGAGGATATGAATATCCATGGAATTGGAGATAAGTGACCAGAAACTGATAGGACAGATGTTTTGAACCCAGATAAGTTCTTAAAATCCAATTGGACATATGTAAATTAAGGCTTCATTCAAAATATCCATGCACGGGGTGAAACAGGGGCTTTTTTCAGAGAAAGGAGATTTTGGGCTATGAAGGAATATTTTGAGGGAACCCCGAGCTTTGGAATATCAGAGACAGACATTGTACAACTTTCCTTGTAGTGACCCTGTGTATTTCTACAAGTGACTGTCAATAAAGATCCAACTTCAGCACTCTATCTCCTGGCGTGGACATCAACTAACTAATTATTCTACCACAATGTTGTTAGCCTTGCCACGCAAATAGAAAAAAGATCTACTGTTTTAGCACCAGAGAGTAGGTGTACAGCCCTTCCTACTGTGAGGTGTTGCAGCTTGCTAAACCAACCCTGAGATGATGTTCAATCAGGTAGGTGACGAATATTATGTTATAACCATCTCCGGTATAAATTTGTGTCATTAGTGTAGTCTATAGTCTGCAGTTAATAGTAGCCTAGGCTATTATTAAAAGTTAAAGCTAACTGACTGTCAAGCGGAGTGAAATTCATAATTTAGTCTTTTCACAATTACTGTAGGTAATAGCTAATATTTAGGTAGCCTATGAATTGTATTATTGTCATTATTTGAAAAAAGATTTCAGAACACAGATACAACATAATACAGATTCAAAATTATTGAATAATTTATCTGTGAGGAAGGGTATTGTCCCTACCAAAGCTGAGACCAAACCTACGCCCTTGACAGTAGGCTGAATTATCACACCCCAACCGACAGTAAAAGTAGAGCGATCTTCACCCGCCCATTTCCTGTGCACGAAACGATTACATCGAACGTCTCCTACTCTGGTCTGAACAGTATAGCCTACAGAGCTGGTCTTGATCGTTTAATAATTACTTTGGTAATTGCATCACCAGGGACCAGGCTGATTGATTGCGCATTGTTTGTTTCTGTTTTGTACCGTTTGCAGCTGCCTTATGTCGACAATGTAATGCAGCTCCCACGGAGATGGTGCCCGGCCACAGCTTATTACTCAGTCTCCTCCAGCTGTTTGTGTTCTTGGCTTGGTTCACTTCGTACATTGAAGGCAAAAGTCTGAAATGCCCTGCTGGGAAGCCATGCTCAGACAGAACCCCTGTGATCATTAGTAAGTTATTGCTAACTTGAACAATGTTATAGGCTACTGTTTTAATTGTGTGCTTACTATTCTGATGGCGTAACACTATATTATCGGATAACGTTAATTGCTTTGCGCATTTTTGGCTAACGTTACTTAGTTTCAGTGTGAGATAGTCGAATGTTGCATTTGATTGATCAGATTCGTGTCATACAACCAAATTTTAGCACGGCTTCTCATGCTTTGCAACGAGCAAAACGTTTGCCCATTGTAATATTTTGAAGAAACCTGTTTTATAGTGTATAGGCTCGAGGTTTTACGAGTTTTGTCGACAACCGAGTGTTTGTGTTCTGTCATTGTTTATTGGCAGGAACGTTCATATGACAGCAGGTCATATGACCAGCACGACTGTGCTGAATATGCTTCAACATTACCCTATCCTATTCACTGAAATGTCTATCTGGCTATTGGTGTCTGGGGCGCTCAGTAAAGACAGTCTAAATTAGACTAAAAATATAGACTATTCTCTGTCTTTGAATTGTTTTACTCTTAGTCTAAAGTCAGATGTCAGTGGCACAGACAGCACGCATGCCTGGTAGCGAGTCGCAGCTATTTCAGCAATATCTAGCCTGTTTTATCAACTTCCTTATCTAGTATTTAGTTACTCACGATTCAGCTTTGTGTTGGTGTAGTCAGAAGATAGGGGTGAAAAGAATTGTGACCAAGTTCACAATTTGGGCATTTGTGCGGTTAAACACAAACTGAATGTTGGCTTACAAGTCGCATGCCAGTCTTTGAGCCCTTGTCTCACTCACAGGGTGATTAAAATGCAGTGACTTAGCAAATGCCATAATGGATTTACTGCAGTTACAGGAATTAAATGCATTTGCTGCTAGATTTCAACCTGTTGGTTTGTGTTAACCTGTTACCTGTTAACCTGTTGTTTTCAATGGTTTCTATGAGGTGGAGCCAATAGACTTATAGATTTGTATAGGGGGGTGTTGTTCAGTAGCGATTGAGTGTCTGTTATGTTGAGAAAACAATTTGTTTGTGTTCCCGCAGTGGAATTAGAGTAGTGGAAATGTGTGTTTTAGGGAGAATGATCTTTGTTTTATGTCATTGATCTTTGTCATGACCCTCATGTTCCTCAGGTTGCAGTGTTTTGTTGGTATGTCTATGAAGATTCTCATTCGTCCAGGTCATGGTGGTAAAGGTATTTAGTATAGGCAACCTCACTTCTTTTTGGACCTCGGATAAAAAGTGAAATGTCTTCAAGCTCCAAAAAATGATCCAGTTGCCTCTACTGTATACCCGGCGTATTTTGTTGGCTTTCAATGCCATGTAAAGATAAACATTTCAGTGTGTTTGTGTCTTCCAGTCTTCCTAGTGTCGTCTTCTATTATTCATAACAAAAAATAAACTGATTTGGACTATTGGTAATTTAATTAACAATTTTTAAAAATGTTTGTGTTAATGATTGTGTAAAATTGAGTGTACTCTTATGATGGTCCAGTTCCAGGCGACCTGGGAAATCAGCTGGAGGCCAAGCTGGACAAGCCCAGTGTGGTCCACTACATTTGCTACAAGAAGACAGATGATTACTTTACACTGTGGCTAAACCTTGAGCTGCTGGTCCCAGTCGCCATAGACTGCTGGATCGATAATATCAGGTATACACCATACACCACGCTTACCTCTCTGATTCACTAACATGAATATGCAACTTTTATTATTAACATTTTGCTTGCCTACAAAAGTGGTTGATTTTCGCTTTCAAGAGTGATTTCACTTTTTTATTTAAATTCTTTCAACATTGCATGCTGTTTACAGTGAGTGGTAATTGGGAGGAACTCCTCTCTTCCCATTTAATTCTGTGATGTCTGTTTTAGGTGTTGTAAACATTATATTTCTGTGTAATCGAAATTACGTTTCTCACTGTCCCTTGCGTACATTAAAGACAATACAGGACAGAACAAACTATAAAGTATAAAGTGCATAGTAGTAGATTAGTAGATGCTTATGCAAGGTAACATGACCAATTGACTGTCGTGTTGTCAACTCTGCTCTATCTTAATACATTTTGTTTGTGTTTTTGTTGTGCCATTTTTAGGTTGATTTATAATCGCACCACACGGATGAGTAGTGCTCCTGAGGGAGTAGACATCAGAGTTCCAGGGTTTGGGAAAACGGATACAGTTGAGTATCTGGATCCTAGTAAACGCAGTGTGGGTAAGTACTGAAATTTAGTACTAAACTGTTCTGCATTTGTTTTTCTTTTTGCAGATATTTGCCTGTCTGCTTGATAATTTGTTTTTGTGTGTATGTGTAGCAGGTATGTACTGTATGGATACTGACTACATCCGTATATATTGCAGGAATGTACTTTTTTGCCATAGTGCAAGGACTGGTCAATGATGGCTATGTGAGAGGTGATGACATCCGTGGTGCCCCCTATGACTGGAGAAAAGCACCCAGTAAGTGGATGCTAACACAACACTAAGCATAATAATCCCAGCAGAAGAGAACAAAACACAATCACATTTTGCATAATGTGTGACTGCACTAGGCTTGTAAAACATTAGATAGTATCTAGTTAATCCTAGGAACCCTGACTACATTCAGATGTGTCTCTTTACTGTAGTCTTTCCTGTTGTCATAAACAGGATCATGTGTCTAAAGTTGTCTTGAGGGGCATAATTCATTTAATCTCTTGCCATAATTGCTTGAACTTTCTAAATTACAGAATGTAATGGCATTTAATGGGTGATGCATAGGGAGTAACTTTGATTTAGTCTTAATAGTTGACAAGGAACTAGGCACTACTGCTAGTTCTACAGACTACTAGGCACTACTACAGACACTACTACAGACTACTGCATTTGTGGATGGTGGATTTCAACACCTGACCTAGCCCCTAGGCACAAGACTGCAATGCTCAGTTCCTGGTTTTGTCACAGATAAATGTGTTCTGTTCTGCGAGAAATTGAAAGCATATATATGGTAGTGATGGATGACTCATGGATTAGGATACCATAATAACACTAGAAATATATTAGCAAGATTAACAATGACTGCCAGACTTCCAGAAAAGAAACACAAACATTGACTGTGAGTAAGATTATCTTCATTATATTCATCATATCTATTCCAATAAGTGGTGTGTGTAATACACAGGAAGTTGGAGAACCAAAGGTGCATGAAAATGGTAGTTAGCAACATCTGTCAATACGGTAATCATTGGGCAAGACCTGAACTTTACCTATTGCTTCCTGATTAGCTGACTAAAGCAGAATATCATATGGATTGTTTAGAATAGACTTGCATAATGTTGGTATGAATGCAGTACACTTAAAGGCCCACTATGCAACATTTTTCATTTAATTAATCCGTTTCATACTGTTTAGGATGCTAAAATGAGTCATTACACGGCAAACAAACGGTGTAGAATGTGCCACTGTGGCCTACAACGGTAGATACAGCACTTGCAATGTTCAGCAGCGCGGACCGCCTCTAATAGAATGCAGTGCAATACAGAGGTCTTTAGAGGGAGCTTGTGAGAGAAAAAAACAGAACGTTGCTTAGCCCTTCTTTAATTAGCAATATTTCTCAGAAAGCTTAGTATGTCTCAAATCTGTCTGCAACTTCACTTTCATCAGTTGATTTGTAGATAAGCTTTCAGCATTATATTGGCAGCGCTCTGAATATTTCCCCTCTGCTCTAATTCTTGACCTGTTGCTACTCCTCAGAGCTGTATACACTAAGGGCTATTAGTAGCTCAGTGATGAAGAGATCTGATCTCAAGGGACAGTATTTAAGTCTTGAAACAACAAGAGGAACTCCAAGGCATTCTCATGTAGAAAAGGTTAAAAAGCCTTTATTGTATTGGCTTGGGTCACAATAACCCAAGTCCCTGAAGAAGGCTTGTTTGCCAAAGGGTTCATGTGACCAAGCCACTACAGTAAAGGCTTTAACTTTTTTCTACATGAGAATGCCTTGGAGTTCCTCTTGTTGTTTCATTTCCAATCCAAAGAACACCTCAAACAAATAATATCTGAGTCCAGGAAGTGCTTCTAAACAGACATTTTCAGTATTTAAGTCTTACTGACTATAAAATTCTTCACCTCATGTCCCATATTTTAAGCACATAATTGTAGAATTGTAGACATAATTGTGAATATTTCCACAGCCTCTAAAACGGCAGCTGTTGAGCCTTTTCTTGTGAAAATTGTGAGCTGTGGTCAGTTGGCTAAAATCTATCTTGAAAACAGATACTTTGATAATTATTCCTCTGAGATATTGCGCTTCACCTGTTGTGTCCCCCAGGGATTGATCCTTGGATCACTATTGTTCAGCATATATGCTGCTCCTGGGACTAATCCTTAGAAAAAAATTGACTGATGACACCTAGACGACACCTAGATGACACCTGGTACCCTTGAATTCCTTGATGTGTTTGGCCCAATGATTGAGTACCTCACAGCATTCTATAGCTGAACACTAAAAAGACTGCAGTAACTGTTACTACAGTTTAGGAATCTTGGTGATGTAATTGATACTGACAGCAGTATTAGTAAAAAAAAAAAATAGTCACATGAAAGCAGTCTGCAAATTAGCATTTCATCATAACAAAACTACTGAGGTCTTATGCAGGATCTAGTAATAATAAAACTCCACATTACTGATTCTGAAATTCTTGCACTGCAGTTAGTCAGATATTTGTTTTTAAAGCACTTTTACTAGTTTTTCAATCATTAAATAGTTCACTGAGCACAGACAGTATGTTACAACACTACACCTCCGGTCGCTCCCATCACAAGAAAGACTCTGGAAGGCAGCTTTTTACTTTATTGGTGCCACAACTCTGGAACCAATTGCCTTAAAATACTGGCTTCATTTCATATTTTACAATCTGACTAAAATAAACTTTAACAATGTTCACCACTAGCCCTATAATTTAGTTTTGCTACCATTTTACTGTCTACCTAATTCATTAATGAAGTTGTTTATTTGTGTATGTTATTCTTTTAAAACTAAAGTTTTAGTTTTTATGATAATGTTTGTCTGTTTTTATTGCTTGTTCTTATCTACTAGTTTTTGATTGAGTCAGTGAAACACACTGACTTCCAGTAATGTACAAAATTCACTAAATAAACTGTCTTGCTTTGCTTCGCCTTATTAGTAGCTCTTAAAACTAGTTAAAGTTGTTTTTGCATAGATATGGGATGTCTTAAACAAATACATATCAGTAACCATCAAGTATTTGGGTTTATTGGGCTCAAAGACAAATTGACAGGGAAATACTTTTCAAGCTTTGGGCTTGATTTGGTTAAAAACATGTTTTATATTAAAATAGCTCACGGAGAGTCCCCTAGTCCCAATCAGACATGTGATTGCATGGCTCACTGCATGAGTCATTTGAACCAAGGTAAACTTCAGAACACCGCTGTCACTGCAAGCACTATACGCTTGAGTAATAAAGTGTCAGAAGCTGTTGAAACCAGCTGTTGGTTTGTCAATACCTCATGCCAGATAAAGATATGGGGTAGGGGTATGCATTGTAGGATACTGGCATGTGTTGTAATTTAGGTATTTGGTATGTTTGCCATTAAATTAAAACTATGTTGTTTTTTTCCTGTGTCGGTGACCAGATGAAAACAAGGCATACTTCTTGGCCCTGCAACAGATGATTGAGGACATGGCCAATAAGGCAGGAAGACCAGTGACCCTTATTGCTCATAGTATGGGCAATGTTTACACACTGTACTTCCTTAACCATCAACCCCAAGCCTGGAAGGACAAATACATCAAAACTTTTATCTGTCTGGGTGCTCCATGGGCAGGTGTTGTCAAGACAGTTCGAGTAGTGGCCTCTGGTGAGAATTTTTTTTTCTTTGTCTTTGTTTGTACATGACAATTTTTGACAATACAGGTGTGGTGTATTTAGCACACACACACTTAAAACATCTTTTCACTTGCCTATGGCCACTGTTTTAGACCGGTGTGTGTGTGTGTGTGTGTGTGTGTGTGCGCACGCATTTTCTTAGGTGATAATAACCGCATCCCAGTGATCAGCTCTCTGAAGATCCGCCAGCAGCAGCGCACTGCCGTCTCCACCATCTGGTTGTTCCCCAACGCCAACACCTGGCCAGCCGACAAGGTGCTCGTCCAGGCTCCCACCACTAACTACACAGTGCGCGACTACCAGCGTTTCTTCCAGGATGTGGGCTTCCCTGATGGCTGGGAGATGCGCAAGGACACACAGGATCTGGTGAGCACACTGGAGCCACCCGGGGTGTCTGTACACTGCCTATATGGCAGTGGTGTGTCCACGGCAGAAAGTTACCGCTACACCAAGTTCCCTGACTCGGATCCGGAGGTGATCTACGGCGAAGGTGATGGCACGGTGAACCTGCGCAGTGCCACACAGTGCAAGCGCTGGGCGGGGAAGCAACCGCAGCCCGTCAAGCTAGTAGAGCTCCCAGCTAACGAGCATGTCAACATGCTCCTCAACCAGACCACAGTGGCCTACATCAAAGCTGTGCTCAACCAGCCATGATCCTAAATGCACAAACGCACCCAAAACCCTTAAGCCTCAATAGCTTGCATTATGACCAATGCTCGACACTTGAAACCAATCCTATACAGCCCCAAACCTGTAAGCTCTCATACCCCTCAGCCTAGGTGGATGCTGACTACAGCCATACCAGGGTTGGCCATCATCTTGTGCAGAGCCAAGAATTGTCCAGAGCCAGACAACGGCTGTTTCAGTCTAAACCTCACAAACACCTTCTGAACATCTTCCTGAAAGGATAAAGCCAGCTGACCCTGCCAACCACATGAACACCAAAACCAGAAGAGTGTATCATAGGATGGATTGTTATGTTTGATGGTTCTTGTGTAATTACCAATGAATGAAACTGGCTAGCTCTTGATGAAACTCCCCAAATCCTACTAATGTTCTACGTTTGTGGTGGTTCTGTCAGGTCATGTGAACTGACGGATCTTGTTCTTTATGTGAAAGGATAACATTGTGATGTGTAGTGCCTCTGTTTCTACTCTGCCAGCTCCTGTTTTTTGGAACAGGACGAGATTGCTTTATATGGAGATTTTAATGTTTTTTAATCAAATTTGAGTGAATGGTGTACATAAAGTATTAATTATATAGAGACAATTGTTGGAAGCAGTGCCATTTTAGCAGTGTTTAATGTACCTGAAAATGATCTTCTCTCTTGATGCTTGTCAGTTTAACATGTGAATCACTAATATTGAAATCATATCAGCTAAAGTTAATTTTGTGCAAAGCTGGGCTAGAGAAGAGGCCATCGTTCCTACACTCATGTAAAAACAAAAAGATATCGATGTTATTCTTAAAGAGATGTTTATTGACAAGCTTGGATTAAGATTACATTTACTGTATGCCTCCTTTTCAGCAAGTGTTCAGGGTCACATATCTGTTATACTGCATGAACACTTACTGCTGGAGAATTGGTCCTATGCCTGAACATTATCCGGATTTGTTACTTTCATGGCCTTTTTGATCTAATAGTGTTTTAGTTACTCTTCAAATGTTCTTAATGCGAAGCACACACCACCAGTAGTTAATTCAAAGTAAAATCTCACATCTTTTGTTTATAATTTGTTTTTCAAAATGAATGTTATTTATGGTGAAGACCTCTTAAATTCTGGAAATTGGTAGATTCTGCACAGTTTGGCGTTTGGTTCTACTGCCACAGGTGATTTATGTGAAAATGCTGGAAATCAAGTTCTGTCCAGATATTTTTTGCTTACTGGATATTTAAAATATACCAAAGAGCAGCATTTTGTTGTCTTAATGAGAGTAACAGAAACTGAATGTGTAAGTTCTTCCTTCACATTTAACCTTTTATTCAAAATAGTTTTTAAACTGTACAAAATGTACTTTTGGATAAAAGAATGACTTTACTTTAAAAAACAAGGTATTTCAGTCAGTAACAAGAAAACCTTGAGGTTTTGGATTCTCAGATGTTGATTTATCTTCCACTCTAAAAACATTTTCCCTGTGTCAAAATAGATGTACACTGTTACAGTTAGGGGGAGGAATTGATAACTATTGTAAAGGAAAGGAGAACACTTTGTTTCCTGTCTTGCAGCGCAACTCATGACCTTCTATGCGCAGTTGAAAGGGTCCATCCTCATGGTGATCTAGAATATTCTGCAAAGACAGACACAGCATAATGGCAGTTTACTCAGATGGCAGCAAGTTCCAGACGATATCTCAGGGAGAAAGTTGCCAGAGCAGAGAACCTTCCCTGCTTATCAGGGACACAGTCCTGGCCTGACCAGGTAGCTACCACCTACCTGTAACTGGGGCAGACATACCGACCGGAGTTTGGTTGTCTGGTCACCAACACACCAGCCGAGGCTCACGTGAAAGGAAGGGTTCTGAAAACACAACAGGAGTCAGAAACATTATGAGAACCACTGAAACCAACACTACAGCTTAACCTTTAAATACACCTTCACACACCTCACCTCATAAAATGTTGCAAGACGGAACTCTTGCATAGTCTTGTCAATCACTTTGGCCAACTCTGTCAATTGACTATGACCAGTAGAGATGTCCAAACCAAAAAATGTCCTGTTTTCAGAGACATAACAGTATTTTTGTTCAAATTGAAATATCCTGCATGCCTGTATATGTACAAGTTGATGCTTACATACAAAGTGATAGGTATTGTATATCAAATTACTTTTATGAGCTTGTCTTCCCTTTTTAGAGTTGTGTTTGCATTAATCAGAGATGGTCAGAGGGGAATCAAAGAAAACACACCTGGTCTTCTCACTATTTGAGTAGATATTCAGTCTCTGAGCCAAACAAAGAAACCTGTAAAGCAGTTGAAATAATAATTTGAAGAAAGACATTAAAAGAAAGCCCTTCGACTTATAAGAGTACTCTTATAAGAGACACCCTTAGATGCTTTGAGCATGTTTTCCCTTTTTCAATTGACTGGATCTAACCTGTACCTCACCATGAAGCTAAAATTGAGCATTCCTAGTTTTGGGTCAGATTTCCCCATGATCAAACATTTGAGTCTAACAGCAACTGAAGACCAAAGATGTTATGCATACCCCTTGGTGTCTGCTAAGCTTGTCCTGAGAGACTGCACAAATGGTTGTATCCAATGATGCCGCAGAACTACTGTCTGGGACAAACTGATGTGGAACTCCTCTGCACGGGTCAGTGGCATGTCTAGGGATTTAGCCAGGGTGAACAGTTCGTCCAGCAGCTCGAGGAACACCTCATCTGGCATGTCTAACAAAAAGAAATGCCTGCTGTCAGTCTTTAGATTAGCAACTGGGAGAACGTTGCACACTACAGATGTTAAAGATGTACAAGTTATATCCCTTTAACCCCAGTGACTTAGTTATTCTAGCTAACGTTACAGGACAAGAGGATGAGAGAAACACAAAATGCATGCAATAGGCTACAAGGTTTTTCACCGTCGAAGGAATAGTCGGATTCTTCTCGAAAAAGTGTATTCAATTTTGCCTATGTGTGCCTTGAGTAGTGTGTGAATGCGAGACTCACACGGCAGGAAAACGTATGTGGCCCAATTCCCCCGCTCATGTCGAAAAGACCGAACCCGTCCTTCGTGCTGAGCGCTGTCGTCAACCCACTGCTCCTCACCGAACATTTGCAGCACAGTATCGGGCACAGGTAAGCGGCCATGCTCTGCTTCAGGTAGAACTTCTTTGTTTTGCTCATTACTATGATCGCTATTAATGGGCAACAACTCAGGTTATATTAAAAACTAGATACAAACAATACTCCAAAACTCTTCATTTTGTGAAATTGCACATTCAGAATACAGAAGTCACCTGTTTATAGTGTCGAGTTTAGTCCTCTTACCGGAGCGCGAGTTTGTCTCATCTTGGCAAGCAACGTTGGTTGGTCGTTTCCTTTGAACTGTGTAATAATCACTTTCATCATCAGAGCTGCTGCTGTAACTCACCAGCATTCTATTGCCTTACTGGTAACAAAAAGAACAACACATATTCAAAGTCCTTCGTATATAACAAACCAAGCATTCGTAAAAACAGGAATTGCATTTGACCCGATATATTTCGTTGAAATGCAAAGCACCACTGCAGCGCACCAGCATAAACAGTACATCAAGAAACAATGTAACTAAGGTTTGATGGTTCCGCTCGTTTCCAAGCACATTGTGGAAACAAGCTCCTTTAAGTCGGGAATCCATTTATTGATTTAAAAAAGATAATGTTTAAAAATACTGCAATATATCTGGGTGATGAACGCATGCTCGTGAGATACGAAAGGTAGAATGCAATGCATTACATTACATTTTCCATTATTATTTTAACATCAAAGATTCTATGTAAAAACATTCTAGGTCTAGTTCAAAACTAAAAATATACTGCTATTGCATAAATGCACATACCGGTATATACCATTGTTTGCATCAAGGTTTACGAACGAGTTAAGTAGCTATGGTGAGTTCCGGTATGTTTTGTGAAGATGCCAATTATTTTTTTTTATTCAGGTTCCTGTGTGCTTGCGCGTTAGCCTGTGGGGGTTTCGGTGGTCAGCGAGCTCAATGTCCCTTTAGTACTAGATATACAGAAACAAGGCATTGTAGCTGAAGCCGCAATAGACATTCTAAAGCATTTCGATTAATGCAGGATACGGTGATATTGCAATGTGTGTATTAACATTATAGATATTCTATGAGTCGATCCAGTTACGGATACATCCCCGGGACTGAGACGCCAAAGGAAGAAGAGGGGCCTACGGTACAGGACAGACCAAGATAGGACGTGGATATTCGAGGTAACAGGCCTATCGGTAATTTCCAGACTGTAATTTTCGAAGATTGTGGGAATTATTTATTATGTATATCATATTTAATGGTCGCAAATAGGTAGGTAACCATTCCGCACTTTACAGTTGAATCGAGTATAACATGTTATGTTGTCATGAAACATTTTGTTCTTTTGAATGTAATAAGCTAAGTGGCTATGCTAATATTAGCTGTCGGTAGCTAGCTTTAAGGTTAGCTGTTTTGCAAACTCGCTGATGCAAGGGCTCGCTAGTGCTAGAGCTCTGTTTTTTAGCAGATGAGCGTAAACTGAAATAACTATGCCTACTGTCATAGTCAGCGTGGATTTATACATCAAATGGATTTCCTTCTGTTTTCGATCTTTATTGTATAGAAACATGTTTTGGTGAGGTGCAGGATATTGCTACAAAGCTAACTCGGTTTATTGACAACTAGGCTAACCTGCTTAGGCGAGTGCGTAGCTTTGATGGCTAGCAAGGCCCCGAGATAACGTCGAGAATCCATTACGTCTACCTAATATTTTGGTGTTTCGAATTAATGACGCCCATTGATCACCATTGGCGGTTGTTTTAGTTTGGGATCTAACTTTTTTCGCCACCGATACAATTTACATTATAGGTAGTTAAAGACAATAAGCTATCTACATATTTTGTAGCCCACCGATTTACCTCCTTAAAGCATTTTACTCCAACCTTAGCCACCACACCTAGTTTGAGATTGCCACTGGTTTGTCTATGACAGGGCATCACTGGGGGAAAAGGTGAAGCGAACAAATTTATGTCAACTGAAACCATGTACTAGATCTCATAGACATAGAGCAACCCGGATGCGGCAGCACAGATACATGTTCTTTTTTGTGATTGTCCGGCAATAGCGAATTTAAGGAGGTCGCGCAGAACACATTTGATTAGCAGAAAGAATGTGTTTTGACTGTGCAGCTTCCCTATTTATTTATTTTGTTTCTGATCAATGTTAAGCATTGAATTGTTGATTGTGATTATATGATGTTTTTTTTTATTTAACAACAGACAGGCCACCCAGCTAACGTTAACTGAATATGGACATTGGCTTGTTAGAGTGTTAGAGTACCGCTTACATTTGGAACAGGATGGTCAGCTTTCTTATTTGGTCCCTTCTGCGTAGCTCAGTATGGGAAGTCGCAGGGGAGTAAGTTGTTAAGATGGTTAACTTTACCTAGTTCAGCTTCAGGCTTTTCTCGTTTCTCTCCCCCCAGATAATAATTTAAATGAAAAACACCACCGTTTTAAGTCTAGATTATCTAAAATAGCAAAAATAATTAAATAAACTTAGCTTGTGTATGCTCCCATCCCAGAGTGATTGGCAACTGTGCTCAGTTCTGTCTTTCAAGTAATGATGCCCTATCTCCTCACAGGACTGTGTCCAACGGGAACTGGCTGAGGGATTGGACCAGGACTGGGAGACTAGGGAAACATTTTTCCACGCCATTTTTTCACACCCTATTTTTTTCCCTTTTCCTTTTTTTCTGCTTGGTTGATACATCACCTCCATCATCATAGCATCTCTTTAAGTGGAACACGTGTTTTTTCACTCCCTCAAACAAATATATATATACAATTTTTCTCTGTAGAAAGGTCCCACTGAACCGGCAAAATAAGTTTCCCAGTGCCCCCCCACTTGTCCCACCGCAGCCAGTCGTCCAGTCACTTCCCCCTGGATCCGCACGGCAAACGGGCCCACTCGGCGCCAAAGCTGAATCCCTACAGCAGAGCCAGGATGACGGAGGCGTGGCAGCAGCACGCCGTGGCCCCGCCCCCGCCGGTGGTCCATACCATTCCGCCGGGGGCTGAGAGCTCCTTGGGCTGCGCTGTGTACGGCATAGTGCTGCAGCCGGACCCTGCCCTGCAGCAGCAGCAGCAGCAGGCCCAGCAGCCACAGACGCAGCAACCCCAAACTCAGCCGCCGCAGCCGCACCACGGGCAGCAGCACGGCCAGCAGCAGCATCCGGCGCAAGCGCAGCAGCCCTCCCTGCAGGTAGGGGGCGAGGGCGGCCACAAGTGCGGTGCTTGCGGCCACGACATCTCCCACCTGGCAAACCCACACGAGCACCAGTGCATGGTGAGCCAAGACCGCTCCTTCCAGTGCACCCAGTGCCTGAAGATCTTCCACCAGGCCACCGACCTGCTGGAGCATCAGTGCGTGCAGGTGGAGCAGAAGCCGTTTGTGTGTGGGGTGTGCAAGATGGGCTTCTCACTGCTAACATCCCTGGCCCAGCACCACAATGCCCACAACAGTACCAATCCCATGAAGTGCTCCATCTGCGAGAAGACCTACCGGCCAGGATCCTCAGGCAACGCCACCCCGACCTCCAGTGCCAACCCCCAGCAACCCTCCTCCGACGCAGCCACAGCCAGTGGCAGCGCCGCCGTAGGCACCTCCTCTCAGCCCACCTTTGAGCCCTCAGTGCCCGACAGGCCCTATAAGTGCTCAGTTTGTTCCAAGGGGTTCCGGCACCTGTCCGAGCTAACGCGCCATGAGCGCGTGCACACTGGTGAGAAGCCATTCAAGTGTGAGACATGTGACAAGAGCTTCAGCCAGATGTCCCACCTTCAGCACCACCACCGCACGCACAGCAACGAGCGGCCCTACAAGTGTGCCGTATGCGAGAAGACCTTCAAGCACCGTTCACACCTGGTGCGTCATATGTATGCCCATTCTGGCGAGCACCTGTTCAAGTGCAACCTGTGCGAGCTGCACTTCAAAGAGTCGTCCGAGTTGCTCCACCACACATGCCAGCCCCAAGGTGCACGACCATTCCGCTGCGCAACATGCGGGAAGGGCTTCAAGCGGCCGTCGGACCTTCGCCAGCACGAGCGCACGCACTCGGAGGAGCGACCTTATCACTGCGAGGACTGTCAGATGAGCTTTAAGCAGCAGTACGCGTTGGTGCGCCACCGTCGCACGCACAAGGCCTCGGCCGACCGACCCTTCAAGTGTAACCTGTGCGACAAGGGTTTCCTGCAGCCCTCGCACCTCCTCTATCACCAGCACGTCCACGGCATGGACAATCTCTTCAAATGCGCATCATGCGGGAAGGGCTTCAGCCAGTCTGGCGAGCTCTTGCGCCACAAGTGTGGCGAGACCTCCTCGAGCAGTAACTCCGACAAGCCGTACAAGTGCGATGTATGTGGAAAGGGTTACAAAAAAGCGGCGACGCTACAGCGCCACCAGAACGCGCACTGTGCTGAGAAGCCTCTGAAGTGTTCGCTGTGTGACCGCAGATTCCTCTCCTCCTCCGAGTTCGTGCAGCACCGCTGCGATCCGTCCCGCGAGAAGCCGCTGAAGTGTCCTGACTGCGAAAAGCGCTTCAAGTACACCTCGGAGCTGGCGCGACACAGGCGCGTGCACACGGGCGAAAAGCCTTTTAAGTGCTCGAGCTGCGACAAGGGCTTCAAACAGAGGGAGCACCTAGCCAAGCACCAGAGCGTTCACGCTCGCGACGCCCAGTTCAAGTGCGTGTGGTGTGGAGAGCGCTTCGGTGACCTGGGGGCGCTGCAGGAGCACACGGTTCAGCACACCGCCGAAGGCGGCGGTTACCCTGTGCCATCCCTCATCCAATGAGGCCCACTTAAAACCCTTCCCCACCCCTCCTCCCTTATGTGGGGAATGGCCGATGAATTATTCCAGCCGGAGGCCAAAGGCTCCTCCTAATATCCCAAATCTCCACCTCGGTCCTACCTTCCTTTCTCTACACGGAGCCCCTCCCCCCTCAAATAAGAAGCTACCTGTTCATCAAACATCAATATGTGCGTGCGTGTGTGTGTGTGCAAGAGAGATTTTTTCCATTGATGAGGGATGGTGCCACAAACTGATTTTTTTTTTTTTGGTCCTCCTCCCCCCTTTTTGAACTGTTAAGGGCCGTTGAAGACTTTCCCTTTTGACATTCTTTCCTTCCTAGTATCCACAGCCATACACAGTCTGATACACACACACACACACACACACTTACATGCGCACACACACAAACACACCTGCCCCTAGTTATGGTAAAATACATTTTTTCATCTGTCCTTCTATTTTCAAACATAGTCAATCACTCCCATTATGCCCACACACACACACACACACCACTCCATGTGAAAGAGATGTATTACTCGCACAGACTGTCTCATTTTGAGATGAAGGAACAAGATTGAGGAACGGTTCCCTTTTGGGCTGCAGCAAAAGGGTTCAGTGGTGGGTGGGGGATTCCGGCCTCTAATCTCGCACACATCCCCACCCCCCGACACACACACACACACACACACACACACACACACACATTCACATTTACACCTGGCCATACATGGTCCACAGGTTTAACCTGCCTCACTTATTCACTCACAAGTCTTTGTCACCCCAGCTGTTACTTACCTGTTCCTCTTTGTGCGTGTGTGTGTACGTGCGTATGTGTGTGTGGCGGGGAGAGTGAATATCCACCTACGTAAGACTGCCTGTGATAATGACAACATTATTGGGTAATTAGCTGTCCTCAAGCTGAGGAAACCCAGAACACCACTGTAAGTGAAAGCATACTGTATAATTATTCCTGTGTGTGTGTGCATATGTGTGTGTGTGTGTGAGCGCGCATGTGTGTATATGTGTGTCATACCCATTTGTGTGAGTGCGTGTGTGTATATGTATGAATTAATCTGTTTGCAGTTACCTGTTCCATATACAACCCAATAGCTAGTGTGAAGATATTTTATATATTTTTGTTTTGTTTGTTGACTTTTTAATGAGAAAAAAAAACTTTAGGGCAAACAGATGTTGTGCTGTCTTTTTACTAATACACGTTAGTGAGCGTGTCAGTCTGTCTGTGCCCCAGTGTCCAAGGCAGTCCATCGTCTGTACCGAACTCGTCCCGACGCAGCCTGAATTACACCGGATAACGTCACCATGGCGACCTGTGGTCTGTACTGTACCAGAGTACCCAAGGGACAGCGATTGGATCGTGACCCCCGCCCCCCCTCTCCCCCGTCTACACATTTCACTGCTATATACATACATATATAGAAATTATATAGAAATATATATTTCACTCTTCATACTCCCACACACACACAGATCAGTCCTGAACAAGATTTCCTCTCCTCTTTTACTGTATGTACATAGATAGTATGTATGCCAACTGTTTACCAGTTCTGTCGTAGAAAGCAAAAAAAAGATTGCATTGTCTTTCTTAACTGCATCATCTATTTTATATGTAACTACTTTTTATTATGTGACTTTGATTCATATGATTTCTCTCTATCTTTCTCGTAGTGCTAGTTTTGATTGTGATGGTGTGTTTAAGTGTAAAGGAAGTGGTTTTGTGTGTCATGAGTTCTGCACCTCCACCAGTTAGTCATTTTCTCCATGTGAGACACGTGAATGGTTAAACTTTTTTTTGTCATATTTTTTCTTCATTTTTTTTAATATATACATATATCTATACCTTTGTGTGTTTTTTTTTTCTTTCTTTTTTTTTTTCTTTTTAAGTTTTTGCATATAGCTTCACATTTGTTTTGGTGAGCACCGTTCCTCTGCCTGCTGGCGCCTATATTGATCTACATGTGTCTGCTCTGTGTGAACCCATCCGTTGGTGGAACACTCAGTAGCACCAGTCACCCAGCTGCTGGTTGATTTTATGGCTGATCCTTTGCTTATGTGACAGGTTTCCACTAGAGGTCGGATCATCATGTGATCACTGGCCAAGGTGGCAGACTCCCATTTCCCAGAGCTTAAAGACTGGACAGGCAGGAAGTCGAAGAACTCCAGTTTAGTCTTTGAGGGTCAAGGGATTGGGTAGGACTTTAAAATTCGGTCACTGCTTTTGCTTTTGGGAAGACCCACTCACCAAGACTTCCAAGATCCCTCAGCTGGGCCCATAGCATTGATATCACAGAAATGTTCACATGTGTGTCTAAGGTTAGTTACCTGAAGCTTAGGTAATGATTTCTGTACAAAACTACAGAAATATATTCTGTGAATTGCATAAATAAATCTAAAGCATTACACAATTACATACCATCTGACAGTTTCCATTTCTATTGTTCAAAGCTAGCACCCCCCTGATTCATAGTTAATAGGCTGAGGTAAATGGTGAAACATTAATATTTACATTAATATTAGGCAAGATGAAGTGGTGTGTTGAGCTTTCTGTTGAAAATGACACATTAGAATTCTTTGCTGACCAAGAGTGTGACTTCATTAGGATTTTTAAATTATTTTAGATGACCTACAAAGAATTAAGGTATGGTCACCAGTAAGCAGCATCAAAGATGGGTCAAAGTAATGGTTTGTGGTTGTGTCTGTTAACTAGAACCCCCAAAGCACAGGAAGTCCTACCCACTTCTCCTTCCAAGCAGTTCAGTCTTTGCAGATAAGGCTTTATTGATGTCAGCCAGCTAGGAGGTCTTCCTAATCAGAAATCAAACAGCTATCCCTCTACATTTGTCTTGTTGTGTTTGTATATGTTATTGAGTTGTGGTGGAGCTAAAGGTTGTGCAGTATTACCAGAGGCCTCGGATCTCCATTGCAGTCGACTGCATTCGCACCACGTTGCAGTACCAAGGCCTAGTCTACTTTGATGCTATCTGCAATACTGACGGTTATCATGAAGCTCACTGCAGGATGATTTCTTAGCACTAGAGTGACGTGCAGTTAGCAGTACTGCGCTTTGTGTCATTATGATACTGTAGAAGGCTTGCATCCCTGGTTATGATGTGTGCAGCAAGATCTGCTTTGGCACTGTGCTGCAATTGTGCAGTGCTGTCTGCAATTATGCCGGCCATGGGCACGTTAAAAGAAAAACCAACCTACTAATTTTCTGGTTAGCAGTCATGGTTTTGAGAGAACGCACCCCATATTAGCTATGCTGTTGTCTGCGCTGGGGTCAAAATTGTCAGAATGATGCTGTTGTTTGTAGTGGGCTATCCGCTGGAACTCTTTGGCCTTAAATGGGGTGTCAGGTTGGATTCTGAACCCAGCTTACTCTCACCCGTTTGTTTTTGTTGTTTTTTATTTTTATATATATATACATATACACATTTTTGTCTTTTATTATCCCATATATTTTGTGTGTGTGTGCGCGTGTATGTTGTGCCCATTTCTGAGTATAAGGTTTTAAATTGTTTTTATTTTTTTTATTATTATTATTCTGAGATCTCCTGGCATTAAGACAAGGTTGACATCAAGTGGGATTAAATGAAACTATGTTTGTCAAGTGTTTTTATGTTCTCAAGTTTGCGTTGTATATTAATTTTTTTTTATTAATATTGTTTAAGATCTATATATAAATATCTATATTCTGGGTTGGGGTGATCTGAGAGGTAGGGGAGAGGATGAGGGTGACTATTGTGGTGTCATTGGAAATGGCGACCTTTGACTTTAGGAAGTATTAAGCATGTATCTCCTCTTCCATGGCCTCCATGGCTCCACCCTGTGCATGCCTGCTGTGTTAGTTCCTGTAGTCTTTCTTGGTATCTGCACCTTCTGGGGCATTTACTACTCTTTAACTTTTTTCAGAATTGTAGATCGTGGATGAGCTAGTTAAATTCCATCATGTGGCAATGGATGTGTACATTCATGCTCAAATATCTGTATGTAGCATTTAATATACACAGCACTAACAAATAAACCTTTTCATTAATAACAATGTTATCTGTACATTTGTCAGTATTGTTATGATCAAGATACTGTAAAAGTTCTCATCTTGGGAGTCAGGACATCTTCAGGTAGGTTGCTGGCTAGCTATACAGCTAGCCTTTTCATCACACAAGGTAAGTGAAAACATGTGTTTATATCAAATGTTTTTTTCCTCACACATGGCTTGCAATTATTGAATGTTTTACCTTTAGATATGACTGTATTGTTCTTATTTAAGGAGTAGTGCCAGCTAAAATTATGTTTGAGACGAAATCTAATCTCAAAACTAGGTAAACCCAGGCCACACATCAATCAAGTGTGAGTGACTGAAGATGAGCTAATTGATATTTTATGCTGATCTGAAATTATACTGAACTAATGTTTGCACAAGCCTGTATATGCACACAATGGTTTTAATGTTGTGTACATGTCTCTACAGTTTAGCCATAGAGACTTTTGAACTATTTCAAGCCTTTTTCCAGGCCTGGTAAACTCTATGATTGGGTTCCTGTATTTTTAGGCTGCAATGGGGTTGTCTCCAGATTGACCTGTGTAGCATATGAATTGCTCAAATACTGTAGGTAGGTCATTCTGCAGTTTGTCAGTCATACATTTATAGCGGGAGCCTTGAGCAACTTGTATATTACATATTTTATTGTTAAATGTAATTTCATACAGTAGATAAGGGTTTGTTGTGTTTCATGTTACTCAAGAAACGGGTCCTGGTCCTTTAGCAATGGTCCTTAATTTGTTCCAGGCCTTGGTATGGGTCTTCAGGGCCATCTAAAGAACATAAGATGGACAGATATATTATAACATGTATTTATACCAGCAATGCGTAATGTATTTTCATTTGTTACAGTTTCTTTGATTTGAATTTCCAGGTCTTTGAAATCCTTGACTCTACATTTTTAGTAAATGTAAATCAGCATTGGGCCTCATTCACCAATTTTTACGATGAAATCTATTCCGGCATTCACCAATATTTGGCCACTGGGATTTGTTCTTAAGTTAAAACTAAAACCAAAAGAGGGCCCAGGAGACAGTTAGACCTCTGAAACGTCTACATATGAAGCATTTCTTTCACTAGCTTTTATGACTGCCACATCACAATATGGTTATAGACAGCAGGCATTCTATGATCTCATGAATCCAGTCAATGAATTTAATTTACCTTGATATATTCAAGTAATGACTAATAGTGAGTGCTTCTTTAATTCTGAATAACAACTCTCTGATGGTATTTAGTAAGTACACCTATGTTTGCAGTTATAATTGGTTTCAAAATCATCCTTCTTATATTGGTAATATTATTTGACCTTTTACTGAATGTTGACAACAGTTACTATGTTGTCTTTATATGTAGCTTGCAAGTTCTGAATAAATAAAAATAATAATTTGCAATTGACATTTGTCCCAAATTTTTGGACCTGGGTTCATAAGAATAATTGTTCACTTGTTTAAAAGTCACCAGCAATACAATAATCATTATATGCAGCCCTCAATACTGTGGGATATTATACTCACTTTGAATGGATCAGTTATTTCATCACCACCACTGCGAAAGTATAATGGTTGCTGTCAATGGCGAAAGTTGTTTTGCCTCTGCATATTATTCTGCGAGATCATTATCATAATGGGACTTTGTTAAAAGGGTAATGTGTGGTGGCTCAAAAGCATGGTGCCTCAGTAAATCAGTAAATTAAACAAAAAAATTGCAATTATTCATGTATTGTATTACATTTACCTACATTTGTCTTTATTACATCTTTATTTGGTTTGCTAAACTATTCTGTCAGTTTGTTTACCCATAGACCTGCATTAGTGTGCCTTTTTAAGGGGAGTGATCGGGGTTTACCTATGCAAATGCAGAACTGCCCCTTTGACCCCAACATGGGATTCAGCAAAAAATAATATGATAGCAAAAAAGCTACAAAAAAAAATTAGGTGTAAGAATATGTTGATGACTGTCTGAAAATGTTATCTTGAGAGAAAAAATGTAAAACTTCTATAGGAGATATAGAGGCCCACTGGTTCATAAGTGCCTAAGCAGTGTAGCGTATTATCAATTTACAAGTGTAAGAACAAAGTAAGTAAAGTATAATGAATGCAAGATCAATCTAGCTGGTTAGGTTGGAGCACTGATTTTAAAGGTAATGCAAAAATGGTTGTGCCCTTTACAGAGCAAGATTATAATTGTTCCTTAATCAAACATAGCCAAACATAACCAAGCAAGTCCGGCAAAAACAGGCTCTTCTAGAGCTTCTTGAAACACATATACCAATCATAAAGAGTTCATAACTAACAAGATTTTATAAGTTATCCGATGTCAAATATTAGTAATCTATTATTGATTGCGTCCTTACCTCTGAGATCTCAACTTTGCGCTCCCAGGCCCGAACAGTCTGCTCCAGCTGATAATGGGAGGCCTTGGTCGTGATATATTGCAGAACGGGTGGTACGCGGTACTCTGCCAACTGGCCTCGCAACTTGCGGTTTAAAACCTCAGCCTTTGCACGTTCCTTATACAGTAGGATTGGGTAAGCATAAGAGGAAAGGAATACAAAACATATTTAATGGCAGATTACACAAAGACCTTCATAATAATCATGATGTGTAATGTAAAGAAGTAATTACAGAATGAATTTCCAAGACATCCTGTTTTATTGGAAACGACTGATACTTTGAAATGGATGATAAACATATATTTACAAATCAACCAAGGCCACTGATTTGCCGTTAGGGCAGTAACATCATATGAAACATGAAGGCACTCAATACCTTCTGCTTCTTATCACTGCACCAGTTAAACCGGCACTAAGCAACATTCTGTTTTTCTCTCTCACAAGCTCCCTCTAAAGACCACTGTATTGCATTGTATTGCACTGCATTCTATTGGAGGCGGTCCGCGCTGCTGAACATTGCAAGTGCTGTATCTACCGCTATTGGCCACGGTGGCGCATTCTACACCGTTCGTTCGCTGTGTAATGACTAATTTTAGCATCCTAAACAGTATGAAACGGATTAATTAAATGAAAAATGTTGCATAGTGGGCCTTTAAGGATTTCATTTTTTTCCCCACTATACATTATACTGATCCTTATTAATCGCTTATAAAATGTATGTTTTGTTTTGTCACCATAGTTAGTCAGCTAACTACTCAAGAAACCAAATGTAAATAGGAAAGATGTGGATGTGTGGGGTATCTTAACTCCAATATCTTCTTTTAGCTTCAAAAGAAGCAATGTGAAGACAACAAGAGCCATGAAGTATAAATAGAATGTGAATGTAACCAGCTATCCAACCTCCTCAGCTTGCTCCGTCTCTTCCTCAATCTTCACCAGCATCTCCTTCCGTGAAGCAATGTCATTACTCCGTAGTTTGGACTCAAAGGTCATGTTCTGCAACTTCTTCTGCACTCCCAATAGAAAACAGAAAAGTTGTAAAGTTGACAAACATTCTCTAGAAAACAAAGCTCTTCCAAATTTCGCTAAACTACACACTTTGAACACCATGCTGGCAGATTTGCGAACAGTTTGTGTTGGATGGGGGCCGTAGCAACCTTGTATGAATTGAGGATCTGCAAGGTGTTTCCTGCCATCAACTTGAGGCGTAGAAGGTCCTGGTTTCTCTCATCGATACGCTCCAGGTACTGGGTGTTCTCAATCTTCAGCTGCTGGAAGTCCACTTCGTGCAGAGCCTCTCCCATCTCCTCCTTCTGACGCATCTGCAGACAGAGCTTGCGTTTCTGCACGTGCAACGCTGCGTTCTTCAGGCGAAGTTTCTCTACAAGTGTATCCTGCAGAGGCATCATGAGAACAGACTCATTGGCAGACCATTTTGGGGCTTGATAATGTTTACTTTGCATGGTGCTGACAAGCTCTCTTTTAAAACATGGAGATCAACTCACAAAGAAGGTAAAAAAGTGAATTGGGTAGTTCTTAGATTATTTGTTTGTTATATTGTATTATTAATGTAAATTCACAGTATTGCTGTAAAATATGTTTATGTTCAGTCAATTCTCCCAGAAAAAAAATGTTGATGGTTCACGATAAACTCTAGTAAACTCAAGACAGCAGCTACATCGACTAAACAAGGACACAGACAGAAAACATGCTAATTGCAGGGATGAACCATAACCTCAAACCAACATACAACAAACAGAACCACACAAAAACACACACACTTCAGCTGCTGTGGTAACAAAACAACAGACACATACTAACCTAAAGACTGAGCAGATTACTCTAGTTACTGAAGCTCACCTTTGCCCTCATCCTGTCCTCAAAGTAACGAATGACCTTTTCAGCACCCATCATGGCACCCTTCTTCTCTCGCAGGACTTTGGCCACATCACGGTCAAACTCGTTGCTGGCCTTCTTGACCTCCACCAACCGTACATCAGCTTCCTCCAAGGTGGCCTGGCAGGTGCATACAGGAGTATGAACACGACTGCTGAAGTATCACAATGTTACCCCTCTCAAAGATTTAACTGACCTGAGTCAGCCAATCATGAAGTTGATTTAACATGTTTTGGGTTCAGAGATTAGAGCTTAAAGGGGACATTGGAATTCAGTGTAATTTAGGATGGTTCTTTAGTGCTTAGAGTCTCTGGAATGTAGTGATGGTAAAAGCTATGTAAAATAATGATTTATTGGTGAAAAAATATATATCTCCCCTCATCTAAACACATAGTGTTAACAGCACTCTTTTTATTCAAGGTAATATCAGGTGCTTCAAAATCTGTGTTACATTTCAGTTTCCCACCATTTTGAAATAGGCCTCTACAGAGCTTTAGCTGAAAGCATATGTGGCAGAGCCAATATACATGTTGTAGCCTCAACACAATTACTGAGCCCTTACTACTGGGCCCTGTCCTCATTGCCAGCCGAAGGCTATTCAGTGACCTTGAGGTTGAGAATCACTCTCTCAGAGGTGTCCTTCAGTTTCTCCAGGTCCTCCCTCATGTCATCCATTTCCTTTTGGGCAACATCACACTTCTGCTCCAGTGTCAACTTTTGAAGCTTTTCCTGAGGCACTGTTCGTGTTCTGGTGGTCTTCCTTGCACGACTCTGTGCCCGAAACAAGCATGGTGAAAAGGTAATCGACAGCTTACTTATTTTATGTGATTTTAGTCATGAATGGAGCATGGTCACAAAGATGGATTGTTGGCCAAAGCCCTGTGCACTTTACCGGTACGTCAGGGGTGCCTTCGGGTCCACCTTGTACTGCAATTTCACGTGGCTCCAAACGAGCAATATATCGCTCAAACATGTCAGTTTCGGCTCGTAGAAAAGCATTGGTGCGTCTGGAAAAAGAAAACGTATAGGTAGACTAGTGGCGCTAATTGGTAACATTTGGTAACCAAGTTAGCAGTCGGACAGTGCAACTATAGAAACTACATTTTCACGAAAAACACACTAAATCGATAACTTTTCTCACACATAAAGTTCCCATTTCCAGACCATTACCTTAAATTCTCTATCTGATCAAGAACTCGTCTCCTGTCCCCAGGCGACATCTTCTCCTCCATGGTTGGTGGTGGTTACCAAGGTAAACAAACCACTTTACGGAAACAATAGAACATCATCTTCACCATATCCGGCGGCCACTGATCTCAAAGGTAACTTTTTAATAATAAAATAAATGCCAGCTGTCCAGAGACAAAGAGTTCAGGTCTTGTCTACATTCTATCCATTTTTTGTAAATTATAAGAAAAGAAAAAAGAAAATACGTTTTACGTCCATTGCTGTTTATAATATGCTGCTTATAAAATGGCAAAACGCAATCTACCAGTGCAAATTAATTTAACTGGACAAAGGATTGTTTCAGCATTACTTATTTTAGCATGCATTGCACCTCTTTCTTTTTCTACATTTAATGTAGCCTATGATCTGTCGAACACAAAACACAACACAATTTGGGGCCTAAACTTGGTAAAACAACGCCCTCTCGTGGCTGCAAAGATAGTAAGACTGACCTTGTTAAATGAAGGGATTAGATGGCCATTGAGAACTGTAGGGGTATTTTCTTTCTGTTTTACTCTCTCCCGTTTTCGTCCTTTCTGTTTTTATAGTTACGATGGTGATTGTATGATAGCAGTACATCCTATTATTACAGGAATGTTAATAGCATGTGATCCTATGGAGCCTTTAGTATTATTGGGATATGATGCTTTCTCCTTCTAATTATTTACTTCGAAGTATTTTCACATAGGCCTACTGAATCAATCCATTTTGTCCTTCACATGCTTACACTTCTTGTGCCAGTGGAAGAAAAACAGCCCCAGCATAACTACACCATCACCACACTTTACGACAGGGTGTACTTTTAAATATGTCTCTTTTTTCATCATAGCTGGTATAACTGTTCTGTAAATAATAATAATGGCAATCATGTTTGGAAAATAAAACAAATAATATCAGACTTTTTGGGCTTACTAGTGTATGAATTAGATAAAAACAAACTTAGAAAGGTGGTTGAATGCAATATTTTTTTGTTTTTGTGTGAAATTGTCCATAGGAATGGATTTATGTTTTTAATACCTTGAAACCCAGATTCTTGTGGGATGTCTGGAACCTTTCAGTAAAATGCTTTTTGAAGTTACTAAGTGTGCATTGATCAATTGCTGAGTTTGTGTGTGTGTTTCTGTGTTTCTGTGTGTGCTTTCTCTGCTGGCCTGATTTAACATTCACGTGAGCCAGTTTGCGGACAGTGCCGTCTGTGTGGTGACCGAATGGAATTACAGGTCTGACATCTGAGGAGTCGCGGTAACGATAATGTCAGGTGCCGACCTCAGAGGGGGTGCTACACCTAAAGCCTTCTACACACACACACACACACACACAGAAGCATATGCACATGTGTACATGTGTGTCCCTCAGCACCCCTATCAGGCACACACTGCTGACATACATTGGCAGTATACGTTGCATCTTTGACACCTCTTCTCTCTGCGAAAAACGTGGTCCACAAATGCACACTCAAAGTACCATGTATATTGGACTGACGTGTACACTGACGTATGCATTGACATTTTGCTTTTACACCCAAATCCAGTGGCACACATGAATAAATGCAAAACCGTCTCTTATGTTCACATGTAAATCCTCTTGACCCTCACTCACACAAACAAACACACACACATGCTAAACATAGCATAAGCATTAGGTTGCCTCATCCATGGTTTTGTTTTGTTGTGAGATTAACTAATTTCTGCATAGTTAACTCATTGCTAAGATGGCATGAGGAACCTCTGGTATTTTAAAAGGGGACAGAGTCAGAGTTGGTCATAATGCAGTGAAAAGCTGAATCCCAATGCAAACCAGACGTCATATGAGGTAGGGTGTCGTTGTCAGTGGGCAAAGAAACAGTTACAATACAATACAATACAATACAACAACCACAGTACTTAAACGATTTAAATGAATGTTTTGGGTTATCTGTACTTTGCTTCAGTTAACTGCTAACTTTAACTCTATTAGATTTCAATTCACAGTACAAATTTCATTAGCTAACTAGTGACTGCAACACATCTTGTCACTTAGAGAAATTGCCTTTAAACTTGTTCTTATTAATGTGATGTAGACATCATTTCTTTTGCAGACCAGGCTTTAAATCTGAAAAAATGAAAAAGCAAATAAAAATTTTAGAGCTACCACATGTAGGGTGTAATTTGCCTATACAAAGTTTCTGTGATCTGGCTGAATTTATATGTTCCTTCTAAGCCCTAAGCCTATACCCTCACAGACTAAACTACAGAACTGGGGATTTAGGGAAAGTTTTGGGAGAAGGCAATATGATTCTGGGCTGTCTGTATTGCAAGCAAACATTGTAAATTTTATATTCAAAGTTCTGAATTTATATTCAAAGTTCCATTTTTTGTAACAATTTATGTGTAGTTTACTTTTGTACACAAGCGCCTTTATTTGCTGATTAGGTCTACATGTTGTTTTAGACTTTTACTTGAGGTGACTTCTACCAAAGTAATTATTTGGCAGTACTGTTGATATCTGTATTTAACTGTACTTAATATCATTCAATTTACATACCGTTTTTTTTGCATTTATTTACATCTAGAGTTCTAGGTGTGTGTGTGTGTGTGTGTGTTTGTGTATGTGTGTGCGTGCATGTGTACTCATGTGTGTGAGCATGTGAGGCATATGGGCTATGTTCATGACTGCTGTATGTTGAGGTGTATGACAGTATGCAAAGCAAGATTTTAGCATGAGGCTTGATATCAAGCATGCTGACATGTGTGTATGTCTGCACATGAGCATGTGCACGGGGGTCAGAGTGTTGGCCTGTGTGATATACAGATTAAGTACACTGCAGTGTGTGTGTGTGTGTGTGCACTTCCTCCCCGAAGAGAAACTTGAGCACCACTTCCTTTGTTCCAACACGACCCTGCTGCTGCCGAGACAACATCTCACATGAAACTTTCAGCAGAGCTGCAGACTCACACATTCTGTGCCTTAGCCTGAATGGAGAAGTGGGGGTGCAAATCCAGACCACCTCCACTCAAACAGCAACAGTTTGGCTCAGAAATTCAAACGGTCAGAAATATATAGGCTAATACATATACATATACATTTTTCCATGTATATCAGTGGACCAGCAGTTGCCTTTTTCATCTTATTTTTACTCAATAAAGCAACACAATTGCATTGATATTAAATTAACTATACGATTTGAAAAATGTGAAGATGACTTTTCAATTTCAAAACGCTTTTCAAAAATGCATTTATGGTATTATTGAAAACAAACTCTTCATAATATTTAGTCCACTAAATAACATTGCATTTAGTCCACTCAAATTAAAACGTCTTCATTGAAATCATGGACAGTGCTTGTCCCGTGCTTTAGATAAAGTTGACGTGTGGTTGGTTCACCAATTTCTTATACTCAGGATCTTGCTGATGAAATTCTGATATTAACAGGCAAACAAACATATTTAACAAACATGTATAGATCTGTGACAAACTGGATTAAAGCTTGTCTTCATATATCACATATGTCTTCATATTAGAAATAGTATAGGCACATTTTTCTATTTTCCAAATAATGTTTAACATTACATTTTCAAGTGATGTCATGGTTGCAGCATGGCTGCTGCTTCTTGAGATTGCATCCGTTTAGGGTCACTATGAAGTAATGTCCATCCTTAAACACCCATCCTTGTATCATGTTTCTAAGGAAAAAATGAGTGTGAGTTGGGGTTTTTTTTTACCAGTTTTCCATTGAACTCACTTGCCGTTGTACATAGACACACACACACACACACACACACACACACACACACACACACACACACACTCAGAAACATAGCCCAGTCTGTGTGTCCTCTTATTTCACACTTTGAAGGTGTGTGAAGGTTTTTGTTCACACTTTGTTTGATTAGCCTTGGCAAATAAACTAGCGAGTCCAGTCCCATGTTTCAATAGTGCAACATGGCAAATAACAACACAGGCTGCAGCTGATTTAGCTTGCTAAAATGCTCAGCAGCTTCTTTTGAAGTTGTTGTTTTGCAATATGTTGAAGGCTGTTATTCTCTTGGCATGTTCTAGTTTGGAACACAGTCTTAATGTATAGGCTAAACAATAAGTTGCACTGGCCTTTGTGCATATGTACTTTATCTATACATGTACACAGCACAAGATAGCTAGTTCTGATCTCTGTGGCTTACTCAAAGATATATCAAGTAGTTTGATTGGCCTTGTTGACCAAATTATTTTACTTTGGAACACTGAACTGCTTGTTTCTGCCTTTATTTTCTTGTTGCAGAATCCAAAATGGGAGAGTTGTGTCATGTAGTAGAATATTGAACAAGTCGGACCCTGGATAGTAGCCCTGAACAACAAATGAGCCAAGGTGCATCGTTAATTGCGCATCTAATTGTGTATTTCACCATTTGTCAAAGTGTGTGAAGTGACACAAAGACAGTTTGCCATAAATTAGACATGAAATGCATTAATTTATTCATACAACACTTTTTAATAGCTTATTCATTACACAAGGCATATAGCGAAACATAGCTAAAAAATAGAGGAAAAATAGAAATGAACAGATAAAGAAAAACAACAAAGAATTCCATATGAAAATAAATACATTCTTTTTATTGCATTTTTGTATTTTTAATATAATACTCAACATTTTCATTCGAATTAATAAATACAATACGAAAGCAGTAGATCCCGTGAAAGAAAAAATATGAAAAAATATGAATCAGTTAATAGCCCAGTTGTTCAAGGTCGCTGAATTCAGAAGAAATTGATGCAATTGATGCAATATGGACCAAATAAAAAATCAATGACTAATGTTCCCTAAATAGGCCATAGAAAAATTAAACTAAACTAAAGTAATTACCGCGTATGCAGGTTACTGTGCCCCATTCTCTTGGTGTTAGATGTTGGTTCATTATTAGGTCTAAATCAATTTAGGTTATATCCATTTTTGTTATTTTTCATATTAATAGCACCTGGTGACATTGAGCAATAGGGCTATGAATTGACTTACACCACATTTCTGGTAGCAGTATTGATTGGCCTGAATAACTTTTTTTTTTGAAAAACAAACAAAATCAAAAAAAAAAAAACAAAAAAAAAAAACAAATAAAGAGGTCCTGTGTCCTGGTTTGGGGTCATGTTGCACTGTCTGTAATTACAACGGTGTGGTGACAAGGTACAGCCTCTGGAATTACACACACACACACACATACACACACACACACACACACACAAACAGAGTCCATTGGTGGGAGGAAAACAGAGGTACAGGATGTTTAAAGCTGTCTCACTCCAATAACATAGAGGACTATCTGATAAGTCCTGATAAGTGTCTCTACCGTGCATCTGATGATGATGGAATGGATGATGGGAATACGGGGGAGGTTGACACATACTGAGGGTGCTGCTGCTGCTGCTGTTGCTGCTGCTGCTGATGTGATAGTTGTGTAGTTGTTAATGCCGCTGCTTGGTTAAAGCTATAATAATGATGATGATGTTCACAGATGGTGCTGTTGCAGTGAATGACTCTGCTGTGGTTGACATTGAGGCTGTGTCTTGTCAAAAAGTGTCACACATGATGCTGGAGGTGTTTCTTTGTCCAGTCGGAGCCAGAGCAGGACAGGAGAGGGTCCTGAAGGCGGCCCTCTGTCAGCCATCAGCTGCCCCTTAGGGGTGGCAAAGGGATCAGCCTGGGGCACCACCATCGCTACCCCATTCTTTTCAGGATGGCGTTGCGTCTACGGCGGAGGCAGTTAGGCAGGCACCTCCTGCTGGTGGGCTTGTTAGGGGGAGGCGCAGGAGGAGGCCCGGGGGTTGAAAGAGGCACACCCTGCTTTCTGCCAACACACAGAGGTACAGGAGTTCAGAGGTCAGTGCGAGTCATGGTATGTGACAAACAGGAATCTGAAACCAAACACAGGCAGGTGACCTCAGGTGAGAGGTCTCACTGAACTATACTAATTCAAATTAAAAAACATATGAATGACAATCGGATTGGATAATTATTCGTAAATATATCAGCATGGCTTATAGTTAAGACAGTGAGTCAGCACATAAATGGCTGAAAAGAAATCAGTCCTGGCCTAAACCCATAGTGTCAAACAAATTGATTTTACATTGTCATAAAATGTACATTTTTCACATATCCAGAACTTGTAGTAGTGGCTCACTACTAGACCAAATTCCCACATGATTGTCAACTATAACTTATACATCTTTGTTAGGCCTATGGATCATTGGCAGTGAGACATCCCACCAACATTTGAAAACCTCATTGCTGATAGATCAAAGTGGTATATATTTAAAAAAAATGGCATCCTTATTTGGCCAAGTGTTTAGGTAATGTCTGTGTAATGCGTGTATGCATGTGAGAGGTGCTGACGAACCTGGCTGCAGCTGCGGTGGAGGCAGCTTCTCGGTTGCGGACCTGACGCATCATGCGCAGCATACAACATATCTGCCTCAGAGTGAGCTTGGGTCCGTGGCAGGCCAGCCGAGGCCTAGGCCCCCCACGGGGGTTCCGGTAGGTCAACAGAGACAAGTAGCTGCTGTTGGTGGACTTGCCAAACAGCTGCAGGGGCTGGAGTAGGTAGCATGATGCACACTGCACACAGGTCATAGAGATGGGGGTGGGGGTGAGACAAAGAGACACATTAGAGTGGGACACTGAGGGTGAGACATGAGAGATACAGACACAAAGGCAGTGGGACAGAAATATACACACAGACCAACAGGAAGTGTAAAGTTGACTGGACAACAGGCACAGAAAAAAAGTGCTCTTAAAGTCTCTTCAATCAAATGAGCTGTTCAATGTTAGCTGTCAATGAAAGCGCGCTAGACAGATTACTAAGAATAGAATTCCCATCTGTCATCTGATTTATAGCCAATTAAGAAAATAGATTACTGTTTGCTGTCCCTTCCAAATAATAAAAAAAAAAGACTTAATTAATCACCTTCCCAGAATGAAATCCAATCCTAGGCACACTCTCATGAGCACACAGGATCTGTCAGGATGTGTACGCCTGAGAGGTGCCGACCAGGCAGATTGTTTTACTGACACTTGATCAGGACCGGCAGGCTCACACAAATCACGCCCTCACCACCCTAAAACTATCACCCCACAGCTGCACCACCCTTAGCACCTACCTCATCACCTTAAAAGCACTCCGCTTCAACGTCTCAGTCATTTTAGGGTGCTCAAGTATCACTTGACTAAATTATCATTTTGGAAGATTACACCTCATCAGGGTAGGTCGCTGTGTCAAAAAATCACTTAAAAACCCTAAACTCTTAAAAATGCAAAAACAATGATACCATAACACCCCAATTTCTAAACTTTGCACATCCTAGTGCATTCATGGCCATCACTATAGGTCTAACATTCTATCATAATATCAAGTTAATGTATATTTCCCCGTCTTCCAAAGCCCATTCTCATGTTAAGACCTCCTGAACCATAGCAAGGCATCATCCTAAAATGTCTCTAATACCTATGTAATAATAAATTGATCCATAATCCAGTCCACGACTATTCCACATTCAATCTCTGTCATCCACAGAGTCATTTATGCATCCATAAATGCAGAAAGCTCATCATCAAGATGTTACATTATTTTCCATTACATTATTGTTTACCATTCAGTAATTCGTTCATCCCTTGATTATATTAAAGAAATTATTATAATGCAAACAGAATGCATTTGATACTCACTGGAACGACTGTTGCCATGCTGCCAACTGTTTCTCTTCTCTGGGTGTTGGATGTTGTTGGTGTGTTCTGGCAGATGCTGGCCCCATTCTCATATACCTTTAGACCTGGCCAATCAGATAACTTGGCCCTAATGTGTTTGAACCTGGCCAATCAGCTTCAAGGAAGTAGACAAACAGCCCAGCCCTGATCCTGACATCATCATGTGAGGTCACAACTGTTTTGCTTGGACATAAGAAGGTAAGGGTGGGGGGAAAAAGTGTGTGTGTGTGTGTGTGTGTGTGCATGTGTGTGTGTGAGGGAGTGATGCTCACATTTCTGTATGTCAGTGCCAGCAACTAGGTCTAAATTATTCAGCAGCCTTTTCTTTTGTTCTTATGGGTAAAATTAGAAGGCCTGGGTGGGGCTAAAGCTTCATGTCCATGAATGTAGAACAGGTGGAGCTGATGGGAAATAATCTTCGCAATACATTTGATAGGTCTGCATTTATGTGCAAATGAGTAAGCATGCGTATGCGGATAAGCATGAAGATTGCTGTGAAAAAAATAATGAATTACTTTGTGTGTGTATGTGTGTGTGTGTGTGTGTGTGTTGGGGGGGTTCACTGCTTGGGTAATCTGATCATTGCATACAGGTCTAGGTCCAGTTAGAACCTGTTGAGGCGCCATTCAGACTAGCCACAGTTCTAGATAGACTTGTAGACGCTACGTGTTTCTGTAATGCCATACTGCATATTGTTTGTATCCCGAGCTTGACTAGAGTGATAAGTGAAAAAGAGCTATGTTTCATCCAAGAGTGCTATTAAAGGAACACTCAGAATGGAAACCATTTATGACAGGGTCTAATATTTCAAAAACATTTCAGACAGCTATAACTGTAAATTCCCAGGCTTTGTTTTTGAGGTTAAAAAAACTTTACTTGAACTGCGGTGTGTAAAACTGTGATATGACCATCAATAAATCCAGCTTTCAGCCTGGGTGAATCCAGTCAAGTTTGCGATTGCGTTTGAATTTGCTTGGCAGGGCAATCTGGTGAAAGACCCTGAACACCTGTACCATCCAGCAAGCCTTATTATAGACACTAGGAAATGGCTATACGTGTTAAACATTACAAATGACTCCAGTGATCAAATATTTGTGTTAAATGTAATGACAAATAATAATAAAATGTATACAGGTAGATTTAAAAAATATATAATATTGTGGGAAATTTCAGTGTAAAACCTGAAACCCATTCATTACATAGGCCTATGAGTGCAGAATATGTCACATTAGACACTAGAATGTAAAATATTTCTTGCCATTATTTAATTTGTTATTATTTGTTAATTTTTATGACTTCAACTACAAGAAAACTCCAAACTTTATCTCTTACAAATTTAGAATATCACATGCGACCATGCTATCATGTGACTATGTGACGATTCTTAATGCAGAAATGTACCTTATTATGCCTTAAATTCCTTTTACATGAATATGACATCTGTGTGGCATGATCTGTAGGCAATCCACCTGTGGCACTACTATGGAAAACCAGGTTGCTTTAAAAGCAGCTTTCAGCTCATCTGCATTTTTGTATCTCAAACCTGTGATCTTCCTGTTGACAATACTACACAGACTCTGACAGTTTCTGCTAGATAAATAAAATTTGCATTACCATGATGCTTGTCACTTGATTGACTGGCCAGTAATCTTGGCAGACCTGAACAACATAGGGAATCTACAGGGTATCATCAAGAATGAGATCAGAGAAAAGTGACCCAACAATGCAGAAAATCTGAATGCCTCTAACAAGGCCATCTGTGGACCACCATAACTCATAACGTAATTCAGTAGTGCTACAGATGGATTGCCTGCATGCCATACCATACTGATAAAGTAATGAATGAAACCAGACCAAAGTACTGATTGCACCACCCGCTTTTTTTTTTTTTTTTTTTTTATAGTTATGCTTGTGTCATTCAATGCCAGAAGGAGTAACTTCAAATCAAGCAAACAGACATGAAAGCCCAGGGTCTTAGCTTTCATTTGAAACCAATTTTATGTTTCTAGGTAAAGGGGTTTTAAATTTTTAAACTTTTGATTGTCAGTAGGCCCTCTTGTTTACAAAAAGTCCCTATGGGAATTTACATAGGGGTCCCAAGCAAAACGCATAGACATATTTTACAAAAATTAATATTCAAAAATCATATTTTGGTTGGTGTTGGTGGACTTTTGACTTCTTTTGACTTCAAATTTTTGGTGTAACATGCTGAGAGATGGAGTTAAGGCTTAGATTTTTTTATTTGGGGGTATCATATGGATGGTACCTTCATATCTTAGTTAGTTTATAGACATTTGAAATGAGCGGGGGAAAAAAACTTAGTTCCAACCTCTGTAACTCTGTGTCCATATGTCACAGAAACATACATATTCTACATATACATAAACTTGAGGGTGTCACCTTTCCAATGGCATCCCTGAGTCTAAAACTATGTAAGCTTATGCCGTTTTTTTTTTTAAATAGGAAAAATAAGGGCGTGCCTTAACAGGTTAAATGTAGCCTAATATTCTATTTGTGAGATTTAAAATTCAGGGGTTTCTTCAGCCGTAAGCCGTAATTATCAAATAATGGCTAGAGAAGTTTCACTTAATGTCTAATAAAGTCTAGTTTTTCATGAACCCCTAAATAGCTGCATAACATTGTCAAATGGATAAGGGAGTGTCTTCACGTCTCCCATTAACTGTGAAGGAAATATGTTGAAGTTTGCACTCATTCTTGGAGAAAGGACAATTAAAGTGCAATTGGTGAGTTCAATTCTGTTCTATGGTCTTTAGAATCCTGACCAGAAGGTAACACTAAAGGAAGTCAGTTGGATGAATAAAAAGTTTTCATCTGTCCTCTGATCCTCACAAGACCTGAACAAAGGACCAGAAAACAAATGTTTGTAGAACATGTGGGACAGATGGGTAGGCTACCATAAAAATTGTGAAACTATAAACTTTATCAAGAAGATCAAGTGACCATCACAGTAGCAGAAATTCACATACATGCATTAAGAACTGAACAGCCCCCGTGCCAGACATGACTACTTAAACTGGCTGGGTGTGAGGATCTGGATCTGGTAAATGGGCATTTACAAATGTTTCATTCAAAGTAATCAGATGTTGAAGGATGGAATCCAGCCAACCAATTACTGGCCCATATGCGACCACATTTAGGCGCAGGTAATATTGTTGGCTAAATTATATCTGTAGCCAGGTAGGCTACTTCTGTTCTTAAAACAGAAGCCACGCTCCTTTGGCAAGTAAAATAATTCTGACCTATGCCATGTGCAGGCCTACAATTTAGGTTAAAACAACCTGAATTTACAAATTATGATTTTTTCCCCAGTAGGCCTGCCCTATACCGATATAACATGCACTGTTACCACCTAGTGGTGTATGTAGGGTAGGCCTACAGAACACAACAGCGAGACAACTACGCAGTTTGACGGTTACGACAGCGAGGGGCGCTATGGGGCAGATCGAACGAAAGAGAAAGTTTAACGGAATGTTGGCAATATCCCTTTGCATGCTAGTCATGTAGCGATTTTACACTGTAGGCCTAATCATACCGATTATAATCTTTAGTGCCCGACTAAACCTTTGCCTGGATTAAACGAAATACTGGGTAACCTACACCGCTTTTTGCTCCTAGGTTATAGCTTGTTCGTTTTTTTTTTCTTATTTGAAATGTGCGCCTCTGTCGGAAGGCCCTATGTAGCCTAAATATTCCAGTAAAACACTGTAGCCTAAGTAGATTAAGATCTTGCTAACTACAACTGTCATCCTATTGTTGACATTTTGCCCCCTGTCCAATAAGGTTTCCCTTAGGCATATATAGGCATATATTAGGCATATATTTAGATTTTTTTGTAGTCTTTTTTTGTACGATTCCTAGTCCAAACTTGTTCAAACTTATTATCCACTATCTTGTATTTAGGGCACGTTCAAAGGTTTTACTCTAACCAAAGTAATATATTCACCACCTCAATAAGGTCTGGCAGCAGGTGGCGCTCAGCGCTCATTTGAGAATTACAGAATTGTTATGGTGTGATCAGAGTGTTCGCAAATCCACCATCTAGAGGCAAAATAAATCTTATCTATAGATCCAAAAGCTCTGCCTTGAAAATTTGACCTGTTTAAAGACATATTCAAAATATATACATTGCCATAGAAATGAGCAAAGCATCTCCAAAGACGGGCTCTAGATCGCGTAGCCATCAGACAGGAAACTCAGAGAAGTATCTTACCATAGGCTAAACGACTAGGCTTAAATAAGGAAGTGAATTTGGTTGTTACTTTGAATGTATCCTGAGCTACTTGATGAGATGGGTAATTAGCTAGGGAAAACTTCACTTTTAATGTAAAGGACTAATCAGGACTGTCGGTTTATCCTTTCTGAAAACAGCAGCGCAACAGGTGCATCCACCCATCCGACCACTTGGGAAAGCTGCCTCATCAATCATTAATGAGATGCTAATGAGACCGCGGAGCGGAGTCCAGCCATATCTAGGGTGTGTGCTGAAGGAGTAAGTAAGTTGATTTGCGGAAGGTGAGGGACTGTGTCAATTGGGACTCTCGTCACATGAAATAAGATCACTTTTCGGACGTGAGAACCGCAGACATGTCCCCATCCGTGTCCCCCCGTTTTTTCTCGATGAAGGAGGTGTCACGGCACTGTAGTAAGGACTCATGTTGGGTTCTGCTGGGGACACGGGTCTATGATGTGACAGGTTTCCTGAGAATGCACCCCGGTGGCGAGGCGCTCATCCTGCGCCGTGCCGGGACGGACATCAGCAAACAGATGGACGGACCCCCTCACCGGCATTCAGAGAATGCTCAGCGCTGGTTGGAGCAATACTACATCGGAGAACTTGACAAGGATGATGGCGACGACACACAGGTATGCAGAAAATTAACTGGTGCTCTGATTTTTTTTCATCAGTGGTTGTGTGACAACTATTTTTTTCCTTGACCTAATCGTTTGTGAATATAGCAGAAGTTAAGCAGGCCAGACGCATAACCTGTCGGTCAAATAACGTTTGGGCTGTTTAAAAACTCAACGGTGCTTGCCAATTCAGCAACGCCCACCGGTTAGCCTAATATACTTTACTCCTCATCGTCTATCGTGTAGCCTACCTCTCAGCGAGTTCAGCCCATGTTAGATATTACATTTATCCAGAGACAGTCGTTCACCACAGCACCATAACGTGGTGCTAGCTGGTTGTTGGGTGGTGTCGAGAAGTAACTCTGCCACTTTGCAGTTAGGCCATATACTGATATCCAGGATGCACTGAACCATGTAATGACAAACAAACAAAAAAGTAAAATCATAGGCAGGACATATATTATTTAGAATTGATTCCAGATTTGAAAGAATGGACCAAAGGGTGTAAGTCTGATTGAAGTTGTGATGTGTAGAAGTGTGAAGTGTTTCTCTTAGCCTGCATGTATGTTGGTGGGCAACTGCATACTCAAACCAGTCTGGCTGGTTATGTTGAACCAATGACCCACAAAACGCATGACACTCGCAATGGACTTGTGAAGAAAATTTCCAGAGTCCCTACACTGTCTGGGATTTACACACACACACACACACACACACACACACACACACACACACACACAGACACACAGGTCTATAATGCAGTTATAATGTGTGCCATTTGTGTTTTTTGGCCTTCTGTTAATTTAGAAGTCACTTGTCTAATCAAGATTATGAGAGGGTGAAGTAGCCTCACATTGCACAAAGCAGCTTCTTGAGTTAATGTTATAACATGGTCATCAATGCCACGTGACTGTCAGAAGGAAGGTCACTCATAAATCTGGCTGATAAATCATGGATGGCAGGTTCCATTTTGTGTTTCAGTCGATATTCTTGTTAGGTGAAAGCAGAAAGTTTATGTTTGTATCCTATTTCTTTCTCATCTCCTCATGGGGTTTTGTTTTGCCAGAGGAGTGTGTGTGTGTGTGTGTGTGTGTGTGTGTGTGTGTGAGAGAGAGAGAGAGAGAGAGACAGAGAGAGAGAGACAAAGAGAGATGGAGAGTATGTTGTGAGTGTGTTGGAGAGTAGAGTTGTGAGTGCCTAAATTTGTTAAACTTTCATTCACAGTATATTGTTGTAGTGGTCTGTCTTTCTCAAACGTTTTCAACCACTCATATTCACATTTTACCATAGGGCTAATAGGTGAATAGTGTGTGTGTGTGTGTGTGTGTGCATTTCTCTGTGTTTTACCATAACTTAGGAGTGAATGTTGATGTGTTGATGGGCTCATATGTGAAGTGTGTGTGTATCTGTTCTGTGAGTATCCTACTGTTTGTGTTTGCCTGTATGGCTGTACATGACATCAGTTTAGAGTTCCCATTGATCTAGTGTGTGGAGGTGCTGT
Source organism: Limnothrissa miodon (assembly GCA_017657215.1). Classification (NCBI taxonomy): domain Eukaryota; kingdom Metazoa; phylum Chordata; class Actinopteri; order Clupeiformes; family Clupeidae; genus Limnothrissa; species Limnothrissa miodon. The sequence continues at coordinate 115,134 of JAGFZM010001370.1, read as the reverse complement.
TCCAGTGTGTGAATGGGTCAGATATGCAAGCTTTGCACACACTTATCTCAACAAAGTGCCTTGTGACGGCAGAAAAGCTGGTGAAACTGAGGCAGCCGCTCCCTCTGAAAGGCTTATTGTCATAGGGAGTAATCGACAGTGGACTGTGTCCCAAGCACTCCCTCACCATTCCCCCATCACGCCAATACACACACACACACACACACACACACACTCACATTAATTCCTCATACATATTTGCCAACTCATACACATGCACACCATGGTAGTGTAGTTCCACCAATCAGCCCGAATGTGCACAATTGTCCAACCTATACACTCGTCGCCTAATCAAGAAGCACACATACACACGCACGTGCAGTTTTCTTGTTTCACAAATACAGAGTTGTCGAAATGAACTTTTTGAAAAGTGGATATCTACAGGCCACGATCTGAAAACTACACAATGCATTCATATTTACAGGAGCTCGATCCAATGTGACTCACAACACACAAAACAGGATTAACATAGAACCTACACTCAATAATAAAACATGTTTTAATAGCATGAACTGCCAACAGGAAATTGGCAAATGATGATGCTAAAGTGTGATAAAAGTGGAATGGAAAGAGTGTGTTTGTGTTTTTTGTTTGTGTGGGAGGGTGCATTCCAGGTAGTTAGGCATATTAAGGCAAGAGGTACTCTCGGAAGAGCTAGGTCTTCAGGAATTTCTTGAAGGGGGAAAAGGGTATCTGTAGCTCTGGTAGCACTTCATTCCACCAGCGTGGAACAACAGATGAGAATGGACCAGAAATTCACCAGTCAACATCAGTTTACCAGCATTGGCCAGGTCCCTGGTGCTAATTTGGGGTTTTGAGGACATAATATTGCGATGTAAAAAATATGTGGTTCCTGTAATGCAAGTTGCTGAACCGGTTAAAGTTAGTAGCATTTATGACTTGGTTGGTTTGTCCGTTGCAAGAAACTGCATCAGCGCATGACACTATGTTAAGACCAGGGACCTTGGGACTAATATATTGATGTTTTTTTTTTGCTGTGTGTTTGTGTGTGTGTGTGTGTGTGTGCGTTAATACTTGTGTCAGTGTAGGTCAGTAAGTGTGAATGTGTGTGAAGGTGTGCACATTTCCTCACGCACTGTGTGTATTTGTGTGGGCACCTGTGTGTGTTCCCTCATAATTGACAAGTAAATGATTCACGAGGCCTTCGCAGAATAATGCATACCTGTATGAATATAGTACTCTTGTGTGCGCCCTGTAGATTCCTCATAGACAATGCTCATTGTGTGCACACTGAGTGGGTGAAATAACTTCTCCGAACCTGCAAATGCCTCCCGATAACCTTGCTCACACTGATCCACCCCTGTCCTCTCCGCTCTTCCTCCATCTTTCTCTCTCTTTCTCTCTCATTCCGTGCAATCGTGTATAATTATAACTCGTGTATAATAATAGTCCTCCATTGTATGTTCACCATTAGAGCACTTTTTTCTCTTAGGGTCAGCAAAGAATTGAGTGAGTCCTCTTGTAGGGTCCACGACCACAGAGAGAATTCTAGAAGAGGGAGCATGGAGAGAAAGGATGGAGCAAAGGAAGGAATGTAGTGTGTGTGTCTTATTGTTATTGGAAGTGTAGATGTGTGTGTGTGTCTGCCTGTGTGTGTGTGTGTGTGTGTGTGTGTGTGTCAGAGGGAGAGAGAGAGAGAGATTGTAAAGAAGGAAGAGAAGGGATGAGAGAAGAGGACGGATGGGAGGAGAGAAGAAACAAAGCCTTTATAAGCAGAAATGTAAGTGTGTGTGTATGTGTGTGTGTGTGTGTGTGTGTGTGTGTGTGAGAGAGAGAGAGAGAGAGAGAAAGAGAGAGAGAGAGAGAGAGAGAGAGTGTGTGTGACAGAGAGAGGGAGAAGCATGGATGGTCTCTGAGATGCTGAATGCCTTTCTGTTCTCAATGGCCCTGTCTGTTTGCCACCCTGTCTGCCGTACTCACAGCTGTGAAGAATGAAGCAAGTGTGTGTGTGTGTGGGTGTGCTTGTGCACAATGGCAGGCACATTATTTGCATAGGTCACATTCTCCATTCTTTTCAAATTTGTGCGAGGGAATCCTTTGCACAAATGAGAGCTAAATGTTAACCTAGCCCCACCCATTTCTCTCTGGGGCCAAAGTTCAGTTCTATGTTACTGTCATCAAACACTTTAGCCATATATTTATTAGACTGCGTGACTCTGTGTGTGTGTTTGTGTGTGTGTGTGTGTGTGTGGTTGGTTGTGTGGTCTGTGTGTGTGCGTGTGAGCTGAGCTTGTTTCCACAGAGCTGCATCTTTGTGCATTTCCTTGTCTCTGTGGAGCTGGCACATTCATTTCAGTGCCCAAAGGGAGAAAAAGAAAGTAGAGGGAGGAAGAAAAAGGATGAGAGAATGAAGAGAGGGTTTGTGAGAAAGAGGAAAAGAAACAACACCGGCCAAAAGAACGGCATGAAAAGAAAATAGCGTGAAAAATATATAGTTTACACTACTACTGAAGAGTTTCTCAGTTTTCTGAGAGTGCATTTTTAGCTGTTAGCTGTTGGTCACTTTGGATGAAAAGACTAAAAGCATGCTAGAGCCTAAATTGGCCTTTGTGAAAATTCTTCCTCCACAAACAGGTGAGTTCAGACAACGGGAGTTTGTGCTCTGTTAGACCAGAGATCGACAGCACACACCGAAACTCAGCCGAGAATACACATGCAAATGCAAACAACCCTCGCCACCTTGCTTGCTGAGGTTTTTTGGTTAGCAGCAGGCGGCCCATTCGACTTTGGGGGTGGATGTAGTGGTGATGTATAGAGATAGGACAGGACCGTGAAGAGGTGGTGCACAGTCCGGGACTAGGGTACAGCCATACGAAGGAAATGTCAAACATAAGAAGGCCATGACTTGAAGACAAATGAAATAAGATTGTCATAAATCAGTTTTAAATGGGGTTTTTATATCTGTTTGTGTGCGGTTGATGTCATTATATGTCTGTATCACAGTACTGTAGTAGGAGATTGGTGAGAGAGGGAGAGAGAGAGAGAGAGAGAGACCTTCTCCCCTCTCCCTCCCCTCTCACTACACTTAACAAAAATGTAAGACACGCCCAATGCTTATTTAACACACACACACACACACACACACACACACACACACACATACACACATACACATACACACACACCAGGAGCTCACACACACATACACTTTAAACACATTTCCAGTTTCGATACACTTGTCGCACTCACTTGTTGCAGCTGGAGTATGGTATGAATGACATAGTCAGGCATAGACCCACACAGAGAGTGGGGGGGGGGGGGGGGGGGGGGGGGGGTGTGAGTGAGACAGGTGGCAACAGGTGTAGAGGGAGGACAAGACAGAGGAGGTGGAGTGGTAGGATAGGAAAGGGGATGGGAAAGGGAGAGGATGGGGAGGGCGGGCATAGATTCTTAATAACTTGACGGACAGGTTCTACTGGTTCTCTGGGAGACAATCGCTAGTCTCAAAGCGCAAACAACTCAGGGGAGTAGAGTCATCACACCCCATATCCCCTGAAGCCAATTTAGCGTAGATGTTTGCTGCATGTGTGTGCGTGTGTCTGCGTGTGTGTGTGTTGTTGGGGTGAAAGGGATCTGCTTGGTTTGTGATGAATAATAGTGCACACACCCCAAGCAGACTTCAGATGTTGCCGTGAGGTTGACTGACAGCTACTACAGCCAACGGCTCCATTACCAATTCCACATGTTAAATTGGCCACAACAAGCCAGGAGAGGTCTGCCAGTATTAGGTGAGCTACTGCTCAAATTTGAGCCAAGCACGCTAGTTGATTCTTTTAGACGGCTAACCGTTGGCTTGATGTGCACTAAGTTTTTTAAATCTTTATTTATGTTGCGCATTTCATCAAGGCATTTCAGTGTGCTGTGTGTGTGTGTGTGTGTGTGTGATGGAAAGAACAAACAACATAGACTTTAGAAATGCTGAATGAAACAAAAATCATTTGCTTAGCCTGCACCAGACTAAGTGATTTATTTTTTGGCTATGTAAGTGTACAAAAGTTATAACGTGTAGCATGTTTATAGCCCATCATGTCACTTATAACCTTGTTAAGGCCTCATAGTCTGCTGATGGTCAAAGAGCTCGCAATGACCCAGCCAGTGTTCTTGTGCAACGCTTACAATCAGAGAGGAACGTGTTGCCTTTTTGAGAGTCTTCAAGATACGGGAAGGCCTTAGATACTATTTATATATTGTGTCTTTTTAGAGACGGTTTAATTTATACATACAATTCTCTAGTTTAACACACAGGGGGTTATTCAATGACACAATGGCCCCTGTCCAGTCGGTGGAGGCCTACTTGTACTAACTGGGAGGAATGGGAAAAATCAGGTTTGCCTTTTTTTCCACGAGACTCAGGACTCAAACCCACACCCTGATATGCAAGTGATGGATATGCAAGCGTTGAGGCTAAAGTCCGTGGAGTGCTAGAGTTTGTGGTCTCATTGGCTAAGAATGTGAGGTTCACACTCCACAACTCCACACTCTGGCGTCCCTGTCCACCCTGACATGGGACAGCTTAGAGACGCCAGCTGATCAGCCCACCAATCGTGAAGGGTTTAGTGGTCTTTATCTGCTGTTAAGTGTGTGTGTGTGTGTGTGTGTGTGTGTGTGTGTGTGTGTGTGTGTGCGCGTGTGTGTGCCAGGTCACTGTCCTCTCCTATCTGTTTCACTCATCCACTGGTGTAGCCAGGCACCAATTAGATAACAGTTAACCATTAACCTGTGAAAGCACTTTGTGACTTGTGAGCTTTTGTGGGTGATGTGTGTAAGTAAGTGAGAGAGAGAGAGAGCTAGGCTATCATATGGATCTACATCAGAGGCCTACATTATATAGAAAATAACGAGTGCACAACCATTCACAGGGTGAATCATTAGAAACAATCGGTTTCCTACATATATTTCACTTAACCTGTTCATCATTAAAGCAAATTGACTAAAAGGCAGTCAGCATAGCAAGCAAGGTTACAAGCATTTTAATATGACATATTAGTACTCGTAACATTTGCAGTAATGACAAATTAAGCCGCTCATTTAAAAAGAAATGTGTCTTTTGTCTTCTCTGCGAGGATTAAGTCATTTGATTTTGTGTTTTTATAAACTTGCATTTCCGCTGTACAGAATCCGAGGGAGAGAGCGTCCTTGGTTTGGTTGCTGAAACTAGTGGATTAATGTAGATGAGGAGTATGTCCGCAATATAGTAATCTAAATGATATGGTCTAATAATAGTCTAATATCCTACAGAGAGAGAGACAGAGAGACAGAATGAATCGAGAAAATGGGATAGGAGAAAGAATGAACTATTGTACCTGTTGGAAGACTTCTCATACTTGTTTCAGTGGAATGCCTCCCTTTTCACTTCACACTTGTAACAACTATATTCGTATTACCAGTTGTGGAGGGTGTCATATATAAAAGATCCAACGTGATGTAATGTCCATGTAATGTTCATTGACCTTTTTGCAGTGGAACACAATGTATCATGTGCAGGACCGGGGACAAAGTAACACAGTACACTAGTACACACTCAGTATTTTTCCGGTTTTGGATATGCCTACTACACTGGTAGAATATTCTAAATGACAACTGCTAACTTCTATTTTTCCAAATGAAATACTGCATTACGACTTACCTCATAACACCAAGCCTAGTTGTACATTGCTGGATTGTTTTATATTTATTGTGTTTAAATGTGACACTTTTACTGCTGTGCTAGTTTACCTTACAGAGCTTTCATAGTAGTAGTATCGCAGTTCTTTCAATTTACTTATACAGAGAAATTCATTTGTTCACAGATTCACTTATTTCCAGATTCACCTATACATAATGGGATTAATTTGTTTGATTTGACACTATCCACTTAAAGTACAGTATACTTAACATATCATAATTGTACCTAACAAAGTTTTGATTCAAACTACAGAAGAAAGGCTACATGTTAAGTGTTTTGTTTCCGCAAGTCTCCCACAGATGGGTAGGGAAAGGAAGAGAAAAGTACACATTAAAATTAATTTGTCTACTCCGTCTTAAGTGTATTAAGAATGCCCTAATTCACTGAGGTACACTGGCATGCGGTGAAGGAAATGTTATGTAGTGGATATTGTTAGTGCTGCTATTACTGTAGTTACTGCAGCGATTTTATGATGTAGAGAGAATGCACAGGTTGTCTTTTGTTCTAACAGATAAATGTATGGTTTGGACTGAGGCATTTCTTTTTGCAAAAGATCTGAGGGTAATGCTGTGACTTTGCAGCCAGATGGAAGGCTGTGTGTGTGTGTGTCTTGGAGAGAGAGAGATGTACAGTAATAGAGAGAACTAAATAGGCTGTGTGAGACCCAGTCTCTATATTCCTCTGGTACCAGTCCTGACGTGGCTCCTCTCTTTCCCCTTCTTCATCTGTCCATCTCTATCCATTCACCCCTTCATATATATATATGTGTGTGTGTGTGTGTGTCTGCTTAAGGAGGCATTGTGTGTACAGTGAACCTCATGAAGGCTAGGAGCAGATGTTCTAAGAAGATCTGATCTGATTGGACAGCTTGTTACAAAAACCTTTGCAGGACCTCACATACTGGTATATGCCAAGAATTAAACTGCACTGTCATTCCAAATAGTAAATAGGCCACTTTTGCAGATTTCAACAAAGTAAGGTGAACGCAGTTAAACACAGAAGCTCCTGGAAGTGACAAAGATAAACAAGTATTGAAGATGCATGATGGAGATTATGGTAATCTGCCTCCATCAGATCATGCACCTCATCTGCTTCCGAATGCCTCTGTTCTTTCAGGAAATTAGCCTCCACTTTGCTGGGCACAGCTGTTAAGCAGCACAGCTCTCTTGATGAACAGAATAAATGTGATGAAATGTGTATAATTGGTTTCATCACATTGAACTTGCTGTGCAAGGTAAATACTTATCTTTATGCAAGCACATATTGATTGTTATCTAGCGCTGTATCATCTTTCTTACAGAGTGGTGCTTATTGTACCCACAGGCTTTATGAGGTCACAGTTGCTCAATCATCCTTTTTTGGTAAACATGAATGTGAATGTGAATGTTAATTTAATGCATAATGCATTAAGTTAGAAACCTGGGCATTATGATACCAGCTGACCTCTGCTGATCTTGTTTCCTCTGTAGCTGGGTCATGCTGCATTTCTCTAATCAACATAAGAAAGAGCCCTAACCCTAACCCCTAATTCAACCCAAGTCCTGACCTACAGACCTTGGTTATCTCTTGCTTTGGCTATATGACAAAACCCTCCCCATAGGTCTTCCCGCCTGTGCTGTGAGACTACATGAGATGATCCAGAATGCAGTGGCATGTCTAGTTTTCAGCCAGTCCAAAACGGCATACCCCCACTTCTGTTCACTGCTCACATCAAGTTTGAATCACTAATGTTGTTGATGGATCTGCTCCCCCTTCACCTCAATACCCTCTTAAAGCCACGTCTTCCCCCTAGCCCACTGTTCCTTTAAAGAATGGAGCCTAGCGCTGCCAACACCTCATACAAATCAATTCAGACTATTTTCATCTGTTGTCACAAACAAGTGGAATGACATTTCTCCTACTAGAACAATAGATTTCCCTTCCACCTTCAAGAAATTCTTGAAGGCCCAGCTCTTCCGTATACTGTAAGTACCTGTAAAGCACCTACAATGCCCCCCCCACACACACACACACGCACACACACAAGCACTCACTTGCTATTGCACTTTTATCCTCTTCTGCCCCTGTTTCTGTTGGTCTTGTATGCTCAAAGTTTCTTTTAATTGTGTTGTAACCTAACTTTACTGTTAATCAGTTTTTGTTTAAGTTTTGTGCTACATGCATAAATGCCATTTTCCCTTTCAAACAGGGCTGGGCAATTAATCGAAAAATAATCGTAATCAACATCAGAACCTATAATTGATAAAATTTTTCCAGGTTGATTATTTCAATTACTTTAAAAAACATTGATGTTCAATAAATAATCATAGATAGTAGTGTGTTTCCTTCAATTATTTTTCAATCAAGTAATACACCCTTCATTCAATAATCTCTCACTTGTAATATGTGAGCATATGTACTGTCGGTGAACTATGAGGGTAAAATAAATAAATAAATAAAATAATCGTTTATTAATCGTAATCGAGTTAAAATGTTCAATTAATCGAGATTTAGATTTTAGGCCAAATCGCCCAACCCTACTTTCAAAGATCAGTTATTTCTGTGTAGTCATCGTGACAGTATAATGCCTACTGTCAATGGCAACAGTTTGTTTATGATTCAGATTCATATCTGCTTGTTATTCCATGCGTAAAGATCATTCACTTACCTCAATAGAACAATCAGCTGCATTCTGAAGAATTGCTCAAGTTCAAATTGCATTGCAGAGTTATTTGTTTTTCTGCTGCGGCCAAGAATCAGCAGTAAATTCAATTTAAAAAAAAACACATCAGGGTCCTGTTCATCCTGTCAGGAAATATTTTACTATAATGACAACCATACACTATAGTTTATAGTAGTGTTGCTGCATAGTTGTCTAATGGTTTTGAAGTTGCTTGAAAATATAGTTGAAAAAAAAATTTAAGTATAACCTAACGTGTCTGCATGCAAAATGCCATATTGGGCCTTAAGGGACTGTGGTGGCCTAGCCTTTCAGCTGCAAAAAGCAATAGGCAAAATGTACAAAATACAATCGTTTAATGCTTGCTCATGTTGTCACACCCATAACATGGAATTTTCCAGTACTTCTAATTCTCTCATCATACAGGTGTTGTATCCTATATATTGCACGACCTTTATGGTTTTAGACTTTTTGTGCAAAGGCTTGTGTAGTCAATAGTAACTGATGTAGGCAGTCTAAAGTGTGACATGTCACATGCTGCTCATTCCTTCACTCACAAATCTACTACACAACAACCCTTGCACAAATAAATTAGATTTGACCTTATTTGTGCCAGCCCTGAGGTTGATACTTACCAACACCTTTTTGGCCAAGTGTGAGTGCCAGGGCAGTCATCCAAGCAAAGGGCAGCTTTGATGATGCTTTTTCACCTCGGCCTCTACAAACACAAGTGTGAGTGGTGCAAAAATGATGGCGGAAGGATTCGAAATAGCACCACTCATAGTTAATGTATCATCTCATTTTACACACCAAAAGTAAATGTGTCACCTCATCTATGTAAAGGTCATTAAGGTAAGCCTCTGTAGTACACCTCCTCATTTTTTTCCACAGTTTTTATATAGATTCAAATTGAACAAACAACACATAAACAAAATTAGAAAGATATAGGCTAGATATATTAATAATTCAGATTTATTGCTTTTATTTATTTATTTATTTATTTATTTATTTAGGCTATCATTTCTTAGGCCTACTTTTACTTTTAAGGTATATTTAATAAGAGAAGCCGGAAAGTGTTTCAGAGCTTCACATATTGTTTTCTGGAAGAATGTCTGACAAACCACTTTAATAGCAGCATGTGGCTTTAAGTGGTTAGTTGGTCTCTTACTTAGAAATTTTCGTGTAAATGTGGTGTGAACCTCCTTTTCTCAGTTGTGTGTGGTGGGGTGGGACTCTTTGTCTTTATGTGTGTGTGTGTGTGTGTGTGTGTGTGTGTTTGTGTGCGTATGCATGCACAGTTTATTGAATGCATGGCATGCATGTATCTCCAAGTATGCAAGTTTTTGCATGTGTGTGTGACATAGGATGTGAAGTAGATCTAGGCAGTGAAAGTCACACTTAAGTGTATGCGTGTATGAGTATATGGAGCTGCCTAGATAACGGTGCTTTTACTCTAGTAGCATTTAGCTTCATGTGTACATATTCCTACAAACTTTCAAACAACTTGCATCACTACGAGAGTCTTCAGTCTTCCTCCCCTTAACACCCAAGGTCAGTATTATGCTCTACTCAGATACAGTAGGTGACACTGATGAGATGCCCCACTTCATAATCAAATAAAGATAGTAATAACATACATGCCTAGCTGGACTGATATTACTGTAAGTCTAACTGGTATTAATCCAGGTGTTCTGCCTATAAACCCTTTGGCTAAATCCCATTGGTCTCCTTAACCCAAAGCCCTCAGCCTTCAGGTACTGGCATGAAAAAATATTGAAAATTCCAGATAAGTCTCTGAGGGGATTCAAGCTGGCTTTCCTAATCCTAAAACTGTAACAGACTCTACAACTTGACAAACACTTTTACGTCACTTAGCAGCCCAGTCATCTTAGAGCTGCCATAACGTTTTGAAATGTCTGAATGGAGTCTATGAGCGGTTTTATCTAGAACACGTACACATTCATTGTATCAGTTTTGATCAGGACAGAGCTCACCTTCTAGTTTTTGTCTGGTAATAATATAGGCCTAATATGAGGGTAATTTAGTAATGCAAGCCTTCAAAAACACATTTGGAACATTTACAATTCTATAAACGTCAATCTCAGTCTTGGAGTTGGACAAAAAACTGGTGAAGTACTAGTGAAGTATGTTTTTAAATAATATTATAAGTCTTAGAAATGCCAGTGAAGGGTGAAAGTTTCTCCCATGCACCATTGAACACATTTATACCCCATTTACTTTGTGTGAACTGTGGTAATCAGAGTGACAGACTATGACAGTCAACTATTTCTGACACAGAACAAACAATTTGATAAGCAGATGGGGGTGGAATTTGAACGCTGGAGCACACACCCCTGTGACACATACACACACACACACAAATGGTCCATTCTGTTACCGTGGACACCAAGCTGTTGTTGGTGACGAAAGGGTCTTGTCCTGGTGCTCAGGTGAGACCTTTCACCGAGAGCCTGACTCACTGGGGTCATTAAAGATCCCAGGGCATCCGTGTCAAAGAAGTGAGTTCCCTGGTGCCCTGGCTAAATTCCCAACCTGACTTGATCCATATGGCCACTAGTCATCCCCCCTGTGTAACTGGCTGATTGATTCCCTAACTAAACCTTAAACTAGAACTGATGTTAGTCTAAAAATCACTCGTGACATGTAACAGGCTGGATTTCAAGTTGGGTTTCTGTTTTTGGGATGCAACTTTTTCAGACTTTTTTAGCGTTTTAGCTTTAAAGGAAATAACCCTATGGATGTGTTCTAAAGTATTGTTTTTAATCTGTGTGCACAATTGCTTGCATCTTTTTCCGTAGACAGATACAGAGCACTTGATCACTCACAACGGAAATATGAGTGAGGAGTAGTGAGAGACCACAGAGAGTTTAACCCAAAGACCCAAAGACCAAAGTTCTAGCAGTTCTATGCATTATCAACACGTGCTAAGTGTTCACACCCTTTGCACGTTAGTGAGAAGGAGCAGTGTGAATTGGTCTTGATTGTGTGTGTGTGTAGGTGTGGGTGTGCGTGTGTGTGTTTATTGTGTGCCTGTGATCCGATACACCACTTTGAAGATGGGTGACCAAAAACACATGAAGGACAGTAATGCATACTGTCAACACACACACACATACACACACACAAATACACACTTGCACACACACACACAGGCAAATTGACATGAATGTGGATACCTTTGGAGCAGAGTGGTCTCTATCTTTCTCTATAATACATACATACACACACATACAAACACTGACACACACACACACATATTCTCACCACTTTCAGAACATCAAGCACACAGAATGGCTGCAGATGGTTTTGCGATTGCAGTTGTTTAAGACAAAAAGCCGTACTTGTTGCTGTGCAATTCACAGCTGACAATGTCATTTTCAATTCCCCTCCACTGAGGCCATTTGTTTCTGTCCCCATGCATGCTGTGGACTGCTGCCAGTCTAACATAGGCCGTAGTGAAATCATGTGATCCGCCACCATCAGGCAGTGAGTGACCCAGTGAGTGACCCAGTGACCATGCCTCAGCAATGACTGTCTTGTTATCATTCATACTGCAAGGGAAATGTGAAGAGGATATTTATATGTATAATAGACTATAAATAATAATAATAATAATAATTATTATTATTATTATTATCTCTCTCTCTCTCTCTCTCTCTATATATATATATATAGAGAGAGAGAGAGAGAGAGAGGCTGAGTGGACACTTAGTCCCATTAGTAGCTCACGTAGTCCCATTTAAAATGTAGCTTGTGTTAACTGAAACCTCACACATATTGTGACCAAGGTTGTTGCCTTCTCAGACTTATCATGGCCACACACACACAACACACACACACACACACACACACACACACACACACACACATCAAACTTTATCCTTGTATCAATGTACCAACTCTTTTTCTGTGGAAAACGCTTGTATTATTACCTTTTTTTTTTATAATTTCTTGGCTATAATGTCTGACTTTCAGGTCACACACTCATTCAGAATCTTTACATTTACTTTAGGTGGTTTGACTTAAAGTCGAAAAAGGCCAAAGAGCAAAATGTCATAAACATAGGAACTATTCTCACTTTTAACACACACACTCAAAATCATCATAACTTCTGAAACACAATTGTCTAAAAAAAAAAACGACACTACTCACTACTCAAGTCGCGTTGTCATCATGATCACACGCCTTTGTGTGACTAATTTTATGTGTCTATTTGTAGCTCTTTTTATGAGAAAGGGAAGATAAGAGAGCTTTACAATAACCTAATGAAGACTTTTCTTGTCTTGTCGTGAGCCCAATGCGGTCTTGTAGTTTGAAGTCTGAGGTCAGATATGATCTCTGTTTACATCGCTTAGATATGATCTGTTTTTTATTTCTCTTTTGATCATTTATTTGGGTGAAACATTTTCGAATTAACCCATGCCTAGCAGCTTGAGTCACAAATCCTTTACCTTTGCCTTTAAAACCTTTAAGAAAGGACCGTCGTACCACATGATTTAAATTTCACAGTTGATAAAAACATTAATTCAATTCACCTGGCATTAAATCTCTAGTTTTTTTTCTTGTTGTTGACAGTGCTAATATAGCTTGAACTACTTTGTGTCTCGAAAAAGTGTACATTTACACACTCTGTTTTAGAATCTTTAGTATAAAGTGGGACACATTCTTGAGTGGAGTGGAGTGCTCCAGAATCTTTGATTAGAACTTGAGGTATGGGTATGTGTGATTGGCATGTGTGTTCGTAGCATACTGGTAGTTTGTGTGTTGGGCTTATTGTCTTGTTTGTATTCGATTTTTGATAATGTCTCAGAGTCTGTAAGTGTGACTTTAATGTGTTCTTGCCGAGACTGCAAGAGTCCCTCTTGAGACTGCAGCCATAACAACCAGTTACCATAGCCACTTCTCCTAGTGACCAGATACTATAGCTACCTGTGCTTTTTCCACTTGCAACACCCACGAGAGTGTCATTTTACTGGTTAGTTGTTTTGAAGTGTGTGTGTGCGTGTGCGTGTGCGTGTGCGTGCGCATGCATTCATTTCTCTATTTGTGTCTGTGAGTTCAAGTTTTGAATTCTAGTGAACATAGACTCTGTTTGATTATGATTATTTGTGTATCTACTGTATTTATGTGTGTGTGTGTGTGTGTGAGTGTGTGTGTGTGTGTGTGTGTGTAGGTGTGTCCAAAGCAAACAGAATGAGATGGTCAGCTGCACGTAGGCTAAATGGGTGTTTCCATCTTAAGTCATAAAGTGCCTTGTTCTGCCAACACACTCACACAAACTCACATAGACACACAGCTTTAGTGACATAAACACTACTAAAACACACACTATCTCAAATAAGTAGCTCAGTAACAAGAACAGTCATAAACACACACACACACAGGAAGCGATAAAGTGAGAGTTCACTTGGTTTACATACATCACAGTTACAAAAACATCTTATTTCACTCATTCATCTCAACTTGCCAGACTACAATCCTCTATACACACACACATACACACACACACACACAAACACACACACACACACACACACACACACACACACACACACTCACACTCTCTCTCGGTTATGTCTCATTGTGGTGTGTGTGTGTGTGCTTGTGTGTTTGTGTGTGTGTGTGTGTGTGTGTGTGTGTGTGTGTGTGTGTGTGTAAAAGGTTGAGAGATCATCAAAATTACCTGGACCATCAGGTCTGTCTTGTCTTAGCTGGTACACGCTCAGGTCCCCCTTTGTTCCAGGTGAAGCTAATTAGAATGTGTCGTCAGGCACTTTGTTGTTGGTTGTTGTTTGAAATATTGAGACCTATTGCCAGGTTTCCATTGTTTTGCTTTGCCCAGGCTAACTACAGAGACTCATGCCCTACCTGGGAGGCAATATTTAATAAAACTAAGTCCTTTTTAGTGTGGTAAAATGCTGGTAACTGTACTCAGTGGTATAAACCTGTTGTTTTAGCTATTACTTGTTATACACAAGGAACATACCAATCATAATTAGGCAAACTCGTTATCCAGGGAAATTCTAACCTGCATCTGGTACGGATTTGGTAGGGCTACGTCTAGATTTCTACTAGTTTGTACAAAGTATACTGCCGCAGTGTACTTTGAGGTGGACTGTACATATTGACAAGAGTGGAGTTATATATAGGTTAGGCTATAAACATATGGTGTGTGAGTCAGACAAATGTATGGTCCTATGCAGCCTCGTTTTCACATTGTGATCTGCTGTGCAGCTATCCTGTCATCACCTACTTGCCCTGAGATGGAACCAATGGCAGGGCAGGGAAAGGCAAGGCAAGGCAATTTAGCACATTTAATACACAAGGGAATTTCAATGTGCTTTACAAAATAAAAGCAAAGTTCAGAATATGGCGTACAAAATGCACAGAAATAGTAACATATAGCATCTAGATAACATCTAGCAAATAATAAAGGCATATAATTATAAAATATAAGTTCAAATGTACAGAATATAAAAAAGAGTGAATCATTAGGAGCAAGCATCTGAGAATAGTTTGGTCTTAAGTTTGAAACTGACAACAGTAGAGACATTTTTATGCCTTCAGAAACTTGGTTCCTAAGCTGTGTCCTGAAAGGCGTTATGTATTGCTAAAACATGTCAGATATGTTAATAGGTCCTGTCCCATTCAGTGGACAGGGCTACAGTCAATCAGACTAGTGATTTTGAAAACATTTTTGGAGATGAGGCAAAGCAGGGTGCATTGTCAGGTCAAGATGCGAAGGTTTTCATAAACATGCTTCCTGCCTCACTGTACACTATGTTCACATAATAGCTACTAAAACTGCAAAATGTTTGAGTTTTCTGTTGCTTTGCTCGTTCATCACGTGAAGGTCCCCTATTGTTCACTGCTACTTTGCATTAACCGGAGTGGTTGTTGTTGATGCCCATCATTCTTAACACTCTTATCATGTTTGTCGCTTTTGTCTAATAGAAAACCGATTATTTCTGGCTCTTGATGTGAATGTGCAGGTAGGCTTACAGGTTTTCTGAGCTGTGTGTGAAGATGAGTCGGTAGTGCCAGAGGTATGGCCCTCAGTATTAACCACTCTCTGCAGCCACACAGTGCAGCAAAGCTACAATGAGCCTGTTACGCCACATCCATTTTTCCAAGAAGTGTCAGGATTAGCACAGGTGTCGTTAAAGACATCCGGTAAGGACCTGAGTCTGCTACTCTGAATCGGGATCTTTTTGGCTGTCACTAATAACACCTGTGCATACCCTGTGACTTCCTGGAAGAAGAAAAGATGAAATGGACCTATTGTTCCTGTGCCCTACTGAATATGGAGGCTATGTGATGAAGTGTTGCTCATCAGAGTTGTCAGGAGAACATACTGAAGTCTCATCATCATCAAGACAGTGAATGTTACACTGAAAGGAGCTATAGCATATGTGTCATTAAACCTGACAAGCTGACATCAGTGGTGATTTATGTTTCCCTCACTGGTCCAAGACAGCCCATTCAAGATGACACCAATAATACGTAATAAGCAGTCTTAAAATTCTTTGTTGTCATGACGATGAGGAACTTTGTTGTCATGACGATGAGGCACTTGTCTCTGTGCTTGACTGTTACTCCTGTGAGGGGCTCAGTGTCATAGCTCACGGTAGTCAGGGTGTCTGCAGGGGGCCTCTCTATATCCCTGTCAAATGTATTCCGCACCAATGATGGTCTACAAATTGTCAAAATTCTGCAACTGCATTAAAAATAACATACAACTACATTACACTCCTGCAACCAAAACAAGGACTAGGCTTAAAGCACCACAGAATCTCCCACAGGCCCATGGGCAAGACCCATGTCACAAGCATTTGGATGTATAATTACAAATAATAATAATAAAAAACAATGATAATTGGTATGCATTATATATGGTTTTATATATATATATATATATATATATATATATATATATATATATATAT
>JAGFZM010001370.1:48078-88427 GCA_017657215.1 Limnothrissa miodon | reverse complement strand
ACACACACACACACACACACTCACACAAACACACGCCAATGCACACACAGATCCGTTTCAACAATAATACCCACCAATGTCCTTGCAACCATGTCTTCAGGAGGTGTTAACGTGTATGCTTTTTTTTGACGTTTCCTCACTTGTTACCACATACAGCATTGCTGTTGCAGCTCACACTTATTAGTGCAAGCAGCCCTAGAGCTGCTGTGCATTGTGGCAATGTGCACCTGGCAGGATGTGGCCTTGATTAAAAAAAAAAACACTGTGATGAGATCCATGATGAATGAGAACACCCTGTGTGAAATGTTCAAAATAGCCAACATGTTCCCCTTCCCTCTAAGGGGGGCTAATTTTGTGTGTGATTAGTTTCTCTTCTTTAAACACAAGCAAACACTCAGGGGCTGAGGGCTAATAGTGCAAAGCCTGTCTTGTGTGTGTGTGTGTGTGTGTGTTTGTGTATGTGTGTGTATGTATCTGTGTAGAAGAGTGTATATGGCTATGCATGTACTGTCAGTTTGTGTAGAAGAATGAAGAATGTGTGTGTGGGTGTGTGTGTGTGTGTGAATGAGAGAGAGGGAGAGAGAAACACGTGAGTAGGTTATGTAGGCCTTTGTGTTTAATGAAACTTAAAAGCCTCCTGACTCTGATGCCTTGTGGGAGAGGTTCTCCACCTGTTTCAGGGCAAGCAGTGGAGGTGCTGGACGTGCAAAGTGGTTTGTGTATTTATAAAAATGTTAAGAAGCTTTAATTACACCAAAAATTTGTCAACAGAAAAGGCTTATTATAACATAAATCTGTTTACTTATATTTTTAACATTTAGATTTATATAATGTCTATGCAAATGTATGTAAATAAAATGTTTGTATATATGTGCTTAATTTGTGTCACTGTTTTCTCTACATTGTTCTCTGCAATAAGGCATAGTTTAAGAAAATTATTCCAAGCAGTATTTACTGAAGTGCAAGCACGAAGATTTCTTAATAATAGTATTAGATAAAACAGACTAAAAATAATATGACCACCTTTGGTATGACTTTCAGTTTTTATTCCATTTAGTTTTTATGTTATTCTTATGTTATTTTATTTTTATGTAATCTTTAGATAGATATTAACACAGGATTTGAGTGGGAGAATAAAAATAGAACAAACTATTTGGCTTATTTATAGCTCCTTTTATGATACCATTGGGGTTACAGGCCGGAGGCCTCAGAAAACAGGTGTGTTTTGAGGAACTTTTTGAACAAGCTCAGAGAGGGGGCATGATGGGGAAGCCAGTTCCATGTAGTGGAAGCAGCAACATTGAGTGCTCTGTCCTCTGGACCAGCTCTGGAATTTGGTGCAGGGATTGGAAAATGACCACAGACGTATCCAGATCTATCCACATCTGGCCCATTCATGGTATGGGCATTATATCAGTACAATAACAAATTGGACTTTTTTTCCATACGGACAATTCCATAGAAAGTGTAATATTTGTTTGATATTTGCTTGATATACATTTTAAAGTATTGAAAGTTGAAAATTTAAAATTTAAATGAATTCTACAACATTTCAATACCACAATCACATAAGGCCATCTTGTGCTGAAATAGGACAGAGTAACCAAACTTGTAGCCCCAATGTGTTGTAAATTAATATTGCATTTTTAAAATTATTTATGCTATTTTTCACTTTATTTTTCACTGTATTTCAGTTTGGAGTCATTCTTGTCATAAATGTACAAGCTGTCTGCTGTCAGTAGGAAAGAGAATGAAGGGATTTGTACCAAATATTGCTGTAATGCTAACTTAATGGTAGGCCTCCTGAAAGTGGTGTGTGGTTCTGTTAGTTTAAGCTAGCAACAAATTTTCTCATTCTACTTCCTACCATTATTCCACAAGGTCATACAACAGTAAACATATTGGAATTACTCTAACATAAAATCTTCAGTGCCCAGACTAATCTGCAGCTCAATTCTGACTCAATTTGAGACAAAGGTAAGGAATGACATTCATGAGGTACATACTACTATTAACAAACTTGCAAATATAGTCTAATACTACCTTGTCTCATACAACATTTTAAGCACAGTTTATGAGATCTGAATATTATATACAGATCAGCTCGCTATACACACACAGGCCCCTCAGGGATCTTTGTCTGGAGTGTCTTTGTTTACTCACTGGCATTGAGACTGTAGCTAGGAACCAATCCCTAATTGCTTAGCATTATGGAACAATTAATGGCACCCCATGTGTCAGTAGGTCTACAGTAAATATAAAGGGGGTAATAAGGCTCCAACCTAGATGTTGATGGGCCTTTATGCCTCGTTAACTGCAATTTTCACCAATATACGCGTAGATGTGGTGTTGATAGCCAACAGTCTTGTTTGCAGAACTACTTCTTTCCAGAGACTCAATCAAAGCTTACTGGAATTAGATGTAATTACTTGTTCTGAAATGGATGGTTGCTATGCCAAAAGTGGCTTGTTTGTTCTATTGTTGTCCAGCATCATGCCCAAGGATTCTATACCTTTGGCTTTTGTATAATCAGCAGTTCCTATAGGCCTACTCTTAAATGCAGAATTTCGATTACAAGTTACAGTGTTTGCTGTGAACATCATTTAGGCTGCTGGTGTTGGAAGTGACAGTTCAGTTAAACTTCACAGGGTGTTGTACCAGTCATACTAGACCTAATTCATAGGTAGGCTAATTGATTCAAGCAGTGGTATAACACTTTTTAAATAGGCTACTTGCTTATTCTGTGATGCATCTTTGTGGATCTTTACATATTTTTATGTTTGTGTGCAGGTGTTTGTGGTCTTTTAAAAAATGTTCTTCTTGAATTGTATACTTTAGCTCTAATGAGCCTCTGTGCCTTCTTGTTTGCATAACCAAAGCAGACCTCAGTTAAGCAGTCTGCCAACAACTTCACACCACCAGTTGACTCCAGAGACTGTCAGGGGTGCGGCCTCTACGAGGCATAACTGAGACCCAGGCGCAGGTAAATTACAAAGACTAACGAATTTATTAACAGGAAAACAGACGACAAGACCGCTGGCGAGAACACTGAGCAAACATGAGACACCCGACATGCGACAATGAACCAACAAGGACTGAACAAACACAGGGGGTTAAATACAAGAGGTGATTAAGAAACGAGACACAGGTGTGACAAGGCAGGGCTAACTAATGATACAATAATCACAAGACAAGACAGTGTGCAGGTGAGGGGTGGAACCAGGGAACAGATTGACACAAGAGGGAAGACAGAATCACATGACACACCAGGAAGTGAACAGGGAAAGATACACATGGCAGGAATCACAGGATCACATGACAACAGAAACCAGTAACTAGAAAAGGAAGCACACGATACAAGGACAACAGGAACTGAAACAGGAGGGAAACAAGGCTAACACACTGAACTAAAACACAAACACCCAAAACCCTGACAGAGACAGTGTGGGACTTTTTCCATGTTCTGATTAATTTTTAAGGTAGCTTGGACCAAGGCTTCCAGCCCTTTGCGTGGGAGTGTGATGTGACAGGCTTTTGCTCCAGGGAAATTGTGATTCAACAGGGCAGGTGTGACCAGAGACCAGAGGAGTGCCACCACATTCCATTCTGCAGCTCCACCCGCTCACATTAAGAGAGAGAGAGAGAGAGAGAGAGAGAGAGAGGCAGTCAGAATGAGGATGTGGGTGGAGTTGGTGGTCGTCCTTAAGGAGCAAGTGTTTTGTTTGTGTCTATGAAAGAGTTGTGCCTGTGTATCGTATCTGTGTGTACATGTGCGTGTGCATGTGCATTCGCACCTCTCCATCAGCGTGTGTTTTATAAACACTCCTGGGAGGGGAGAGGAGGGTGTGGCAGGACTTGAGCGACATCAGGACCCCCAGATCTGCTACAGGTAGGCCTAACATAGCTCCCATCTCTCTCCGATACCCAATCCTCAGTTATTCACTTCTCTTTCCCTACTTTCCCTCCTTTCTTCGGGACTGTTTACTTCCTGTGTTGGGAAAAATGGACACAACCTGCTGAGAGAGAAACTGGTCTATCGCTTGATGTCTTTTTGGACTAAAAATCGTTATGGAGATGGGGACTGAGAAAAGGAGGGAAACTTTATTTTACACAGCACTACTTTGTTATGAGTTTGTGCACAATATACAGTATAAGGACTGTATGTATCTCTCTCTCTTTCTCTCTCTCTCTTTGTGTGTGTGTGTGTGTGCGAGAGAGAGAGAGACACAGAGAGAGAGAGAGAGAGAGAGAGAGAGAGAGAGAGAGAGAGAGAGAGGGAGAGGGGGTATGTAAATTTATGTAAAGTTTTTGCATTTATAGAGGGACTTATCTCAACTTTACTAGATAGATAAATAGATACTTTATTGATCCCCAAGGGGAAATACAAGATACTAATGAATGCAGCCATTTGTCACCTCAGCAAATGAGGTGTGCATGTGTGTTTGTGTATGTTATCACTCAGAATATACATACAAATCATGTTCACAGTGAAATGTGGCAACACTGCAAAGATGCTGTCTGCAGTGTTGGAATACTAGGAAGTATTTAAACTGAAGTGTGTGTGTGTGTGTGTGTGTGTGTGTGCATGTGTGTGTGTGTGTGTGTGTGTGTGTGTGTGTGTAAGGTCTCACCATGGAGAGGACAATAAAAACGCCTATCCTGCCTACACCTGAGAACCAGGATCTTAAGAAGGGACGCGACTCCAAGCTGTCTCATTGGTGGATCTCTGGCTGGAGTCCCGCCCACTGCTCCTGCTGCGCGTCTGATTCGGTGGATCCACTGGTGCTTCTGCAGTTGGGAGAGGTGGAGTCAAATACCAGGAATTGGATAATGAAGCTCCTGTCTAAGCCACAAACTCAAGGAGGTGAGATGGCATGATAGCAGCCACACTGACGTTTTTTTTGTTACTTTTTGTTTGCTTTTCAGTCAGTTTGGATTAGATTTTGGAAAGTTTGGATTAGGTTGGCATTGACATTGCTTCTATTCAAATAATGGGCTCCAGTTGATTCTACATAGCCCTGGCTCCATCAAGCCCCCATCTACACTGCAGCAGAGACTTCTTTTGCTAATTATGGCCAGAGTTCAGAGGAAGGTTGTCCTGCCAATCGTTTTGGCTGTCCAGTGGTCTCCAATGCGGGCTGTACCTGCTCATGGGTGGGCCAGGTCCATTCCCACCTTGGCTATCCCATCTGGCTTTAAAGCAGCCATGGCCTCCAAAAGGTGCTGGACACAAACAGACAAATCATGCCTTATGGATCCTGATAACAATGTGGACTAATGCCATTCATTTGCTCTTCTTGTATCTTTCTTTTGCTCTTAATTCTTTCATTAAAGCAATTCCACATTGGGAACAAGCTGTGTTTTTTTGCAGAAATGCCAAATGTTTTAATTGACATTAAATGTTAGTGTTTGAAATCAGTAAAATGAGAGGCAAAGGCTAGATACATATCCAGAAACTTAACTTAGTTGGTATGAAACTTGCTGCACCTATAAGACACCAGGAGACCAGGGCTGGTCTCGGAGGCTGACTTTGACCATTCCACTCTTTGCCCATTTCCCTCTTCTTCTCTCTCCCCTACCACTCTTTCTGTGTCTCCCCTTCTCTCTGTCCGTCTCTGTTGTAGGTGCTGGGCTACTTGTTCTCCCAGGTCAGGATGACTACAGTGATGTTCTGCTCTTATCTGCTCCCCACTGTGTTATGTTGCGGACAGCCGAGGAGCTGGGCCTGTGCAGACCCGACCTGGATGGCAACATGGCCGCCTTCTCTTACCACAACAAAGAGGACTTTAAAAACTCAGGTGAGTCACTCAGATTTAATACTTCAGGAATTATCATTGTATAGTAAAGTATATCACCCAAATACATAGAGAGTAGTAAGTAAAGCATTAACATAATTATTAAGCAATTTGTTGTTTGAAAAGTTAATATTTTGGAATATGGAGGCATGTTGCTGCTGACAAATATGGAACATGATTACATACTTAGAGAATTATTTTTTCTAAACATATTTTAATTGATTTTGTAAAAGGCTTTTTTTTTTTTTCCAAATGCACACCCTTTCATTCATTGACCTCTCCCCCACCCCCACCTGCCACACTACATTTTATCCATAGATTACACAGATTACACATTACAAAATTAAAAATTATAAATAATATTGCCAGTGTATCATGCAACATACATACAAATATGTTCATGTAGTAGTAGTACATAAAGTAACTCTAATTCAGATGCATGTACTCACCACTCTCCACTTACATGAAACCCTTAATGTAATTTCTGTGTGTGTGTGTGTGTGTGTACATTAATGCCGACTTACAGACAAGCAAGAATTTCTTACACTAGCAGAGTGTCAGTTTATTATAAAATATGTGCTGGAGTCTCTAAGAACACTGGAAGCCCAGCGTATCCCAGGAGTCCCTGCACCTCTGGGGCTTCTCAAGCCCAGGCAAAGTGTCTGTAAGTTTTATCTTTATCCTTCTTAACCCTCTAATGCTAGAAATGCTAGATGTAGTGGTCTAAACTGTTGTTTACACTTTTCAACAATTGTTTAGAGTGATTTATAATCAACTAAGTAGATCATCTATAAGTGTGATGAAAAGTGACAATTTCTTCTCTTTTGCTCTCTCCTTCTCTCTCTATCCTCCGTGTTCCCCTCTCTCTCTACTCCCTCTCCTATTTCTGCATTGTAGTTCAGAGGCTGCAGAAAGCTCGGCTTATAGTAGACATGTTGCCCCTGCACAACCCAAAACAGCTGGTCACTCTGAGGAAGGAGTGGTACACCAACACGAGACTGTGGGAACAGCCCCTGGGTAAACACACACACACTTCATCACTTAGACATTGCATGCATAAATTTACACAGATAATTTTCTCATACTATTCTCTCTCTTTCTAATCTTTTGTCTCCCTCCTATCTCCTCCTCCTGCTTTTATTGTCCCAGACTCTATCCATTCCTACTTTGGTGACTCTGTGGCATTCTACTTCAGTTTCCTAGACCTCTACACAAATGCTTTGATACCCATGGCTCTTCTGGGTGTTGTGTTGGCACTGATGCCACCCGAGACTGTCAAAGCTGGCATCCCTGATGACATGGAGCAGGAGTCGCTTCCGGTGGCAGGATCAGATTCTGAGTGGGCGTCGCCTGGTGGGCTAGTTGTCATGGCGATAGTAAACATGCTGTGGTCAACGCTCCTGCTGGAGTTATGGAAGCGCCGGAGCTCTACACTAGCATATAGCTGGGGCACAGATCAGCTGACGGAGCGCTTTGCCGAGCCACGACCCTCCTTCCGTGGTGAGATGGGCATCAACCCAGTAACGGGCCGTCTAGAACCCCTCTTCCCCGTCTGGCAGCGCAAGCTGCGACTGGCCCTGGGGTCCTTGCCCGTGGTGGGCCTCTTCCTAGGGCTGGTGGTGCTGGGCATGGCAGGCTTCTACTGGGTAGAGCGCAGGGTGCAGGATTGGCATGAGAGCAGTCAGTCGCTGGTCACCAAGGTGCTGCTCTATGTCCCATCTGTGGCCCACATCACCTACACCAACATGCTGGGCACAGCCTATGGCAAAGTGGCCCTACAGCTAACAGAGTGGGGTAAGCCAAACACACACACACACACTTGACTATCATTTTTATGGCATGAAATGTGCAAGGCAATGCATTCATACTTAAACACACCATCATATCATGAATCAATTTATTTACACAAAATATTTATTTATTATTATTGACATTAATTATTATTAAAACACTTTTTTTCTCTTACTTTCTTTTCACTTTGTGTGTACCTGGGCATGGTTGACTTGCTTTTCTAGGAATCTTTACACTTAGCGCTTTTTGTTACTATAACAACCTGGCAACATTCTCGCTGAAATAGAATGTTAGTGTTTATTTCGTCTTAAGTTATGCTCTGTGCTCTAACTATCTGTTTATTAGAGAACCACAGAGAAGAGTCAGCCTTCCAGAACCACCATACTACAAAGGTCTTGGTGGTGAGTATATTCGTAGACATATAAACAAATACATGTACACACACACACACACACACACTTTATAAGTAGCTCATTGATTTCTGTTTTTCTTTGTGTCTCAGTTTACCTTCTTCAACTGCTTTATGGTGCTGTTCCACATAGCCTTTGTGAAGCAGGATCTGCCTCTACTTCGGAAGGTGTGGTATTAGTATGTTATTACGTTCACACCACAAAACACAAACACACATAAATATACATTTCCAATTACTTAATATTACATCCCGAGTTCAAAATCTTGTGTGTGTGTTTGTGTGTGTGTGTTTAGCGCCTGGCCTCT
This sequence comes from Limnothrissa miodon, assembly GCA_017657215.1. Lineage (NCBI taxonomy): Eukaryota > Metazoa > Chordata > Actinopteri > Clupeiformes > Clupeidae > Limnothrissa > Limnothrissa miodon. Next base: position 80,124 of record JAGFZM010001370.1, on the reverse strand, counting down.
CTGTTAATCTTGTCCCAGCTGATGAATCAAATAACTGAGGTAGGGGTACCATATCTGATTGATCGCCTCGTCAACTCACCTGAGCACAAAGCGCAAGAAGATGACCCTGAGTCAGATGCCATCTTGGCTCAGTGCAACTTGCCTACTTTCCCTGTGAGTCTCACCTTCATCCTCATCTTCCTCCTCCTCCTCATCATGAGTAGCAACGAGAATACTATCCACATCACTTCCTCTTCCACTGTTACTGTAATAGTGTGTGTGTGTGTGTGTGTGTGTGTGTGTGCGTTGTGTATCCATCAGGGCCTGTTTTATGAGTACATTGAGCTGTTGGTGCAGTTTGGCTACCTGAGTCTGTTCTCGTGTGTGTATCCGCTGACTGCTCTCCTCCTGCTGCTCAACAACATCACTGAACTCCGCACCGACGCCTACAAGATCTGCCAGCTCTTCCGCAAGCCCTTTGCTCCACCTACTGCAAACATGGGAGTCTGGCAGGTGTGTGTGTGTGTGTGTGTGTGTGTGTGTTTAAGTTCATGTGTTTGTGGTAAAGTGTGCATTATGTGTGAAATGATGATGTTGATATTTGTGTTAATGTGTGTGTGTGTGTGTGTGTGTGTGTGTGTGTGTGTGTGTGTGCGTCTGTGTTTACAGGCTGCATTTGAGGTTTTGGGTTTCATGTCAGTCATGTCCAACTGCTGGCTGCTGATCATGTCACCACGGTTACAAGCATTCTCTGAGGAGGCAGGACTAAATAGCACACAGCTGCTTGTAATTGCTGTTCTTGTGGAGGTTTGCAAACATGCTGAAAGTAAAATATTTGAAAACAAATCTTTTCCGTTTTCCTTTTTTATGTTTTTAGTTCATAGATGCAGTATGAAATGTATTTTTATTTCATAAATGCAGAATGAAATGTATTTAAACTAAATGTATTTTTGTTTGTATGTGTCTGTACATATGTGTGTTGCATGTGTGTCGGATGTGTGACAGCACATTCTCATAGTAGTGAAGTTGGTAGTGGCCTTCCTGATTCCTGATGAACCAGAATGGTTGCGGATTCAGAAGGAAAAGACTGAGTTCCACTCTATGCATGCCCTGGGCCAGGTAGGGAACCCACATGATATTTCTGAGGCTTCCTGTCACCTTTTACAACACAACACAGCCTGTCACTGAACTCAATGATGCCAGTACCCTTCTTCTCTTATCTGCCTAGCTATTACTTATTGTTTTACTTGGTACATCTTTAAACTCAGCCTTTTTTGTGACCTGAGTCTTTCAGTTCTTCAACTCCATACTATCTCCCCTCCTATCATACTTTTCTTGTCATTGTGTCTGTTGAATCTGACTGCTTTCCCATGTATATACGTTGTATGAGTATGTCTAAATTTAACTGTGTCTGTGTCTATGAGACATTTTATTGGCATTATGTGATTTATTGTTCGTACTGGCATTGTAAATGTGACAAAAGGCTTTCTGGAATTGCTTCTGTATAAAAATAATGTTCTTATTACTACTGTATGTGTTCCTTGACATGCAACAGCTCTGAGGCGAAGAGAAAGAAGGAGAGTTGGACCAGTGGCATGAGGCTGAGCATCACCCATCAAAGAAGACTCTGTAGAAAGATGGAAAAGAGGAAGAGAGAGGGTGGGGGTGTGTTAGAGATGGTGGAAAACTATCAAAATACCCTTCATCCTCAACACTGTGAGCTGACTCAGATCATTATATAGCTGCTAAATGACATTTGGTGAACGTGAATAGACAGTTGTCTCTTCATGTGGGATTGCATGTGGCATCTTTGTGACTGATGCTCAAAATGCTTGTGCTTTACAATTTTTTAGAAGGACCAATTAGACATGTGGGTGATGTTGGGTAGAAAGGAAAATGACAAAACAAAACTAATATTGTTAAAAATATGCTCAATGTTTTTGCAGTGTCTATTTAGATGTATAAATGTAATGCTGAATATTTAGTTAAAAAATAACTGTAATGTAATTACACATTTCAATAATTAGTAATGTAACTGATTTGTGTTACTTTTTTATTAAACGTGTGTATTTGTGTGTGCCAAACTTGTTGTAAAATGTTCTCTTTGAATAGTACAATTTAGCTCTAATTATTCCCTATGCAAGCATGCAAGCTTCAGTTCTAAGTGGCCTGCGAACAACTGTTCACTACTGACTACATATATTTGTCAGTTTGAGTGTTGGGCTCTATTTCCATTCTATCACTCACTTTTAAGTCAGCTAGCAGAGAGGCTTTCAGTCCTGTGAATAGGAGTGTTACATGGCAGGCTTTTGGACCCAAGGAAGTTGTGATACAGAGGGCAGGCCTGACTAGAGAAGTTCCACTGCATTCCTCTCTGCAGCTCCACCCACCCAGAGGCAAACTCATATGCAGTCAGCCCAGTGAGAGAGAGAGAGAGAGAGAGAGAAAGAGAGATAGATAGAAAGTTAGAGAGAGAGAGAAAGAGAGAGACAGAATGATGTGGGTGGAGCTGGTGGTCGTCTGTAAGGAGTAAGTGTTTTGTTTGTCTAGCGTGTGTGTGTGTATCTGCGTGTGCATGTGCGCTTGCTCCTCTCCGTCAGTGTGTTTTATAAACACTCCAGGGAGGGGAGAGGAGGGTGTGGCAGGACTTGAGCGACATCAAGATCCCCAGATCTGCTACAGGTAGGCCTAACATAGCTCCCATCTTTCTCCGATACCCGGTCCTCTTTCTCTCTTTCTCCCTCATGTCCTGTCTTACTTTCTCTCCGGGACTGTTTACTTCCTGTGTGGGGCAAGAAGGAAGCAAGAGAGTGGTTCAATGCTGGATGTCCTTTTGGATTAAAAATCTTTATGAGGATGAGGGAGAGAGAGGAGGGAAACCTACTTCCACTCTGCACTATGTTTTTATGAGTTTGTGCACAGTGTATATAAACATACTGTATGTATGTCTCTGTGTGTATGAGTGTGTGTGTGTGTGTGTCTGTCTGCATATGTGTGTATGAGTTTACGTAATCTGTAATCTGTAATCTGTAGCTTTTGCATTTATAGAGGGACTTTGCTCTCAACTCAACTTTACTGATCAATGCAACCATTTGTCAGCTTGGAAACAGATTAGAGATGAGACACTGCAAGCAAATTAGTTCTGTGTGTGTGTGTGTGTGTATGTATGTGCGTTTGAATATATATTAATGTGAGCACCTAAGTTTGCACTGTATGTGTTTATGTGCATAATGAACATGCTTATATCCATGACAAAAACATATTAATGTTACATATAATTTATTTTTATTTATAACATACATTATACACAGAATATGCATACAGAAGCCTAAACTGAAAGTGCACACTATCAAACTCTCAGTAAAAAAAAAAGACAGAGCTGCGAAAATTCTGTCTGCAGTCCAAATGTTCTTTTGAAATTAATCACTGTTGTACTGTAATTCTGGGAAGTATCTAAAATAATGTCTCTCTCTCTCTCTCTCTCTCTCTCTCTCTCTCTCTCTCTCTCTCTGTGTGTGTGTGTGTGTGTGTGTGTGTGTGTGTGTGTGTGTGCAAGGTCTCACTATGGAGACTACAATGAAAACCACTATCCTGCCAGCTGTACCTGAAAACCAGGATCTTAAGAAGGAAAGTGACTCCAAGCTGTCTCATTGGTGGATCTCTGGCTGGAGTCCCGCCCACTGCTCCTGCTGCGTGTCTGATTCGGTGGAGCCACTGGTGCTTCTGCAGCTGGGAGAGATGGAATCAAATACCAAGAATTGGATGATGAAGATTCTGTCCAAGCCACAAACTCAAGGAGGTGAGAGGTCAAAGGTCAAAAATCTAGACCCTGACTGGTGGGGACACCTCAGCCTCAGGGATGTGGAAGTTCAACCACCCACATTTTTTCTACTGGCTGGGGATCAAATGGGCTATCCTTTGGTCACATGTTGGAGCCCCTAACAAGTAGCCCATGCCTGCCCCAAAAATGTGTTCTCACAACACAGGCAGTTGTTGAGGCCCCTGGTAATACAGTAGAGCCCATGACTTCCTAATATTGTTGGGAAGAATGTGCTTCACATTGGTGACAGTGTGTGTAGACGAAATGAATAAATACAGAGAAAAAAAAAAATAATACATTTTTAAGAAATAAATCTGTCGTTTAATATGAATAAATACAAAAATTAGAGGGCTATCTGAAGATTGTCCAAATATTTGGGTTTTGCAGTTGGGATTCCTCTAAAAAACACATTGCCATAGGGACATTACGGTATTCTCAAATTAGTCCATTAATGCCTGTGCCTATACTGAATTTCTCATCATCCACATCTCTCCCCATACTCTCACACTCTGGCTGTGTCTGTCTGCTTCTGTCTCTCTCTTCTTCTCTCTCTGCTGTAGGTGCTGGGCTGCTTGTCCATCCGGGTGAGGATGACAACAGTGAAGTTCTGCTCTTATCTGCTCCCCGCTGTACGATGCTTCAGGCAGCTGAGGAGCTGGGCCTAAGCAGACCCAACCAGGATGGAATCATGGCCGCCTTCTCTTTCCACAACAAAGAGCACTTCAGAAATTCAGGTTTATTTATTGAGATTTTTTACATTGTTGGAATCCTTCTAGTTTGCATTTCTGGATGATGGATATTCCAATGCAGATAAGCTAGATGTCCTGTGCTCCTAGCCCTGTAGTTAGTTTTATACAATATGGAGGCATGAACAACTATCATACTTGCTGCAGAAAAATATGTTCAGGGATTGAAAATGTATTGTGTGTGTGTTTGTACATTAATGTTCACTTACAGACAACATGCAAGAATTTCTTACACTAGCAGAGCGCCAGTTTATTATTAAATATGAACTGGAGACTCTAAGAACACTGGAGGTCCAACGTATCCCAGGAGTCCCTGCACCTCTGGGGCTTCTCAAATCCAGGGATAATGTCTGTAAGTTTTTTTCTTTATTCTTTTTAACGCTCTAATGATTGACATGCTAGATATGATGGTTCAAATAGTTTTTAAACGTTTGTTTACAGTGATGTATAATCAACAAATTTACGGTAGATCATCTATAAGTGTGATGAAATATAACAATTTATTCAGTAACACATTTGGTAACTACTCCCTATAAAGCCTTTATTAAAAATTATTTAACACATTTGTACATTTGTTAATCATTAGCAAACCATTATCTCTTAAATATTTCTCATCAGTTAATCGTTCATAGATGTATATGTAAATGCTTTGTTTATGGTGAAGAAGTCCATCTAATACCTATTTGTTAGGTATGAGTTAACACTTGATCATTCATTAATGCTTACCTCTTATGTTTTCTCAGCTGCAATTGCATTGACTGCAATGCCATTGTGCAAAATGCTAGATGCATACAATGAGGTGGTGAAACTTCACCATAGAAAAAAACATTAAAATGCACATCTATAAATGATTACCTAATAAAAACTAACTGAGAGTTAGCAGGTGATTAAGAAATGTCATAAGTGCCAGTTAAATAACTATTATATATATATACATTTAAAGTTTTAATCACTTATTAATGATATACAAATGGGTTAAACAATGCTTCATAAATGCTTAACAGGGAGTAGGTATTATAAAGTGTTACCAATTATTCTTCTCTTTTCTTCCTTCCTCCATGTTTACGTCCACTCCCTCTCCTTTTTCTGCATTATAGTTCAGAGGCTGCAGAAAGCTCGTCTTATAGTAGACATGTTGCCCCTGCACAACCCAAAACAGCTGGTCACTCTGAGAAAGGAGTGGTACACCAACACCAGATTGTGGGGACAGCCACTGGGTAAGCACACACACCACATGTATATACACATGCATACAGTTATGACCTGTCTTAGGGTCCCAACAGAATGAGGGAGGCGAATAAATATCTATTCAAAGTCATCAGAAATCAGTAAATAGCAATAATCTAATAGATTCCAGGGGAACATAAGAAAAGGCAAAAGAAAGAAGGTTCAAGTAGGAAAGGAAGATCACAAACAGCCTGCCAAATAAAAAAGTGCTGGAGTCCAATTCTCAACAGAACAGAGGGGACAACTCCTTAAATAGTCACCATCTTTGCACAAACAAATTTTAATCTCTTAATTTCTTCCTTTTATTGTCCCAGACTCTATCCATTCCTACTTTGGTGGCTCTGTGGCATTCTACTTCAGTTTCCTAGACTTCTACACACGTGCTTTGATACCCATTGCTCTTCTGGGTGGTGTGTTGGCACTGATGCCCCCCGAGACTGGCAAAGCTGGCATCCCTGACGACATGGAGCAGGAGTCGCTTCTGGTGGCGGGATCAGTTCCAGATTCTGAGTGGGCGTCGCCTGGTGGGCTAGTTGTCATGGCGATAGTAAGCATGCTGTGGTCAACGCTCCTGCTGGAGTTGTGGAAGCGGCACAGCTCCACCCTGGCATACAGCTGGGGCACCCATCAGCTGACGGAGCGCTTTGCTGAGCCGCGACCCTCCTTCCGTGGTGAGATGGGCATCAACCCAGTGACAGGCCGTCTAGAACCCCTCTTCCCCATCTGGCAGCGCAAGCTGCGACTGGCCCTGGGGTCCTTGCCCGTGGTGGGCCTCTTCCTAGGACTGGTGGTGCTGGGCATGGCAGGCTTCTACTGGGCAGAGCGCAGGGTGCAGGATTGGCATGAGAGCAGTCAGTCGCTGGTCACCAAGGTGCTGCTCTATGTCCCATCTGTGGCCCACATCACCTACACCAACATGCTGGGCACAGCCTATGGCAAAGTGGCCCTACAGCTAACAGAGTGGGGTAAGCCACACACACACACACACACACACACACGGACAAACATGTCTGACTCTTGAATTGTTATGACATGGCATGTGCAGGGAAGTGCATTCATACTAGCAAGTAAAAATTATAAATTGTGTTTTAAAACGGCAAAATATTTAACAAATTCAAAACCTAACCATACAATACCTAAATGCACAGACATGGAAGTAGTTCTTGATACAGGAATATAACAACCTTTCTTTGAAACTACTGTACAAAATTTCCTACATAACAGTCTCTGATCTAAATTGTAGACCTTTTTGCCTACATGCCACTTAAAACTAGTTTCCCAACTAATTAAAAAAAAAAAGTGTTTTCCACGAGCCTTCACTGCATGCTTTAAATATGTTCTATGGGGCATTAAAACCCTTTCTCTGTTTTTCATTTCCACTCCTGTTCTTTCTTTTCCTCTCTCACTCTGTTTCTGTATCAACTGATAACAGCTGAACCACAAGGACATATAAGATTAGAACTGACATCACACAGCGTGACAGTCACATACACGAGACTAAGCACAACCAGTAAAAGTGGGCAAACTAAATGTGCTCTAACTAAGTATCTGTTCATTAGAGAACCACAGAGAGGAGTCAGCCTTCCAGAACCACCATACTACAAAGGTCTTGGTGGTGAGTATGCACAAAAATAACACATTCACATCTAAACAAATACATGGACAAAAAAAATACAAACACTGTTTTAGTAGCCTGTTAATTTCTGTTTTTTTTTTTCTTTGTGTCTCAGTTTACTTTCTTCAACTGCTTTGCGGTGCTGTTTCACATAGCCTTTGTGAAGCAGGATCTGCCTCTACTTCGGAAGGTGAGGAATTATGTTATTACATGCACATACTGTACCGACACACACACACACACACAAACACTGAATTCAATTCAATAAAATTCAATTTTATTTGTACAGCACATTAACTAAAAGTCAAGTCTTGTAGCACTTCACAGCAAGGAGCACAAATGTGCAACAGGGGCAAAGAAAAACTCCCTATAAATTACAGGCAGGTCCACAGCTCAAGGGGTTAATATAGGACATGTAGGGTTGCAAATACAGTCAGTCTCTCAGATGGTGATTAGTCCATGATATGGATTACATAGCATTAGGATAAAATATCATCAGGATAACATTCAGTTGTCCTTGTATTTAGTCCCCAATACAACACATTTTTGTGGAAATCTGTGTGTGTGTGTGTGTGTGTGTGTGTGTGTGTGTGTGTGTGTGTGCTTATATAGCGCCTGGCCTCTCTATTAATCGTGACCCAGCTGATGAATCAAGTGACTGAGGTGGTGGTGCCATTTCTCATTGATCGCCTGTTTAACTCACCTGAGCGCAAAGCTCAAGAAGATGACCCTGAATCAGATGCCATCTTGGCCCAGTGCAACTTGCCTAATTTTCCTGTGAGTCTCATCTTCATCCTCATCTTCCTCCTCCTCCTCATCACCAGCAGCAAAATATCATCCTTCCACACATCACTTCCACTTCCACGTAATCCTGTGTGTGTGTGTGTGTGTGCTGTGTATCCATCAGGGCCTGTTTTATGAGTACATTGAGCTGTTGGTGCAGTTTGGCTACCTGAGTCTGTTCTCGTGTGTGTACCCGCTGACTGCTCTCCTCCTGCTGCTCAACAACATCACTGAACTCCGCACCGACGCCTACAAGATCTGCCAGCTCTTCCGCAAGCCCTTTGCTCCTCCTACTGCAAACATGGGAGTCTGGCAGGTCTGTCTGTGTGTGTGTGTGTGCGTGTGTGTGTGTGTGTGTGTGTGTGTTTAAGTTCATGTGTTTATATGTGATTGTGTGTAATGTATTTGAAACTTGTTTGTAGTAACGTGTGCATGGTGTATTGTAATGATGATGATGGCAATAATATTGTGTAAATGTTTATGTGTGTGTGTGTGTGTTTACAGGCTGCATTTGAGGTTCTGGGTTTCATGTCAGTCATGTCCAACTGCTGGCTGCTGATCATGTCACCACGGTTACAAGCATTCTCTGAGGAGGCGGGACTGAACAGCACTCAGCTGCTTGTAATAGCTGTTTTAGTGGAGGTATAAAGACGCTGAATGTGAAATATTAGGAAACAATTATTTTACATCTTCCGACTTTTAGTTCCTAGACGCCATATAGATACCATAAATACCATATAGTTCATAGATACCTTATAGAAGTCATTATGAACTCACCCATTATGAAGGATGGAAAATTTACTGTGGAAAAATGTGTTGTAATGTTTGTAATTAGTGTGTGATTGCCTTCATATTTTTGTGTGTGTATATCTCTGTGTGTTTGTATGTGTCTGTGCATATGTGTGTTGCATGTGTGTTGGATGCATGACAGCACATTCTCATAGTACTGAAGTTGGTAGTGGCCTTCCTGATTCCGGATGAACCAGATTGGTTGCGGATTCAGAGGGAGAAGACAGAGTTCCGCTCAATGCGTGCCCTGGGCCAGCAGGTAGGGAACCCACCTGTAGGGGGCACTGTAACTCAACATTGAGGTCCAAATGATTCAAACTGAATGAACGTAATGAGGTCTTAACTATTAACTCCTGATCTCTCTGTGGCTTAATGTCATCCTTAACAAAACATCCTAAACAACTTAATGATGCCGGCCCCCATCTTTTACTCTTCTATTCTGTTTAAATTTGAAAGTGTCTTTGTCTTTTAAGAGCAAATACTCTTTTTGGGGGTATACAGCCCCAAAATACCATGTCACTTCATTGACGTTCATAGTGTTATGCATATGACAAAAATTCTGAAAATGTGCTGCTGTAAAAAATACTACTGTCATAATTATTATTTTCCTTGACATGCAGAAACTTTAAGCCAAAGAGAGAAAATAAAAACCAGACTACAGTAGTTGCAAGAGGCTGAGCACCACCTGTCAAAGGAGAAGATTTGAATTAAATAGAGAGAGAGAGGGGTGGTGGGTGGTAAATACAGGGAAAAACAAGGCTGATGATTGTGGAAAACAAGGCCTTACACATGGATATCCTTTACCTATAGAGGAGCACCACACCAAACTACCAAGCCAGCACTATGCAACAATATATCACTGCACTGACATATGTGGTAATTCTTCACTGCTTTTGAATGTCTTGCCAAAGCATAATCAAGCTAGATATCTGCATTGCAACATACACCATAATGTGCTCGCAAACTGCTTGCAGGACTTGTTTGAGGGAACTTGAGTGAAGTATGTCTTGAATGAGTGTACAAGGCTTTGGAGAGATTCTCTCTTATGCAAGCAAACATGCATTAAAGCTGCAAAACTAGTGAGTCACATAACTGTGGCCTCACAGTAGCTGACGAGTGGCCTACTGCCATAGTCATTAAGAATTGAACGTATGCATAGAGCTGGAATTGAATATCGCAGCAGAGGGCATTTAAATTGTTATTATTAAAGTGTGACTCTGTTGAAATTGTGGTAATGGTCAACTAAAGGTTGCCCCACTCTGCTAGATTGGTGTTAAAAGGCTATACAAAGGCAACTAGAAGCAGTTTTTCTCCCCTGAGGCACACTGACTATTTAAATTATTTATTCACTGTATCACGTGTGCTTACTCTCACAGTATCTTCACGAAAGTGAACTGAGCTTCACCCAGCAGACTTGAATCGGTTTCAGTCTTCAAAGTGTAAGCAGCCAGGTGCTCGTTTTAGGTGTTCATTTTAGGCTGCTCTGGACAGTCAGAACAGCCCTAAACATATGTACATCTACATTAAATTAGATGGAAATTAATGTGTACATGCCAAAGAGTATTTTAATTTGCCAATTTTTAAAGGTTATTCTAGTTTACTTTGGAACATTTCCTAGACTTTTTAGATGAGAAAGCAAAGGTATCCCATCAAATCATATTGCCTTAGCATCTGATTTGTGACAGTCAATGTATTGATTCCTACGGTATGTATACTTGAAGTGTTTCCAAATGCACCACATTTGAACTCCCAATGCCTTCATATACTGTGGGTTACTGTATGTCAATGTCAGGTTCTAACTGAAGATTGTTATGTATAACTGATATTTATCTTTTTTTTTAAGATAAAAAAGTATAAGCTGGAAGTGGAAGGCAAATTCCTCACTTCCAAAATTATAAAATAATGGTTGTATCCTATAAGCCACATAATGTTATATTGGCATCCAACATAGTGAGGCATCTGCCATAGAGGTCAGTGACACCACCCCATTATGAAATAATGGGTTATACATACAGTAGACCACATACATACACAAAATAACGTGCCTATAAGCTGTTGTGTGCCTCTTTGTTGCTGTACAATCACAAAAGTAATGTCAAAATAAAACACTCACACAGATCCGTTGTTCTTTCATCATATTTTATTAGGCAAATATAAAAATAAATTACCTCTGAGACAGAGGTGTGCTTTTGATGGGTGTCAAAAGGGAACAGCAGCAGGACAGAGGATTCAAAGTCAAACATATCAGTGAGTGTGAAGAGGAAAAGAGGAATGCACACACACCCACACACACTCACAACACACACACAAAATACATACAATGGTGCCGTGTGTGTTCAGTCAAGGTCAGTGGTGTTGACAGGTGACTGGGAGCTTGCATTAAGCCTAACCCTAGACTACACACACATAGACAGTTTTCATGAATCCAATCGGAAAATACTGCATGTTTACAGTTTGTGATGTTGTTGCTGCGTTTTGAGACGGGAGATAACCTTGTGGCCACGGTGCTCCACTTCCCCCTTTTGTGGCTAGACAGAGCTCAGCTGAGTCATACTGCTGACTCATGGGAGAGGATGTTCATATGAACAGATTATGATATTCAACTAGGTGACAATTATAACCACCAGAGAGTGCTAATGAACACAATTCAATCCTAGACACACACACACACTCTCTCTCTCTCTCTCTCTCTCTCTCTCTCACACACACACACACACACACACACACACACAAATGCACCAAAATCTGCTGGTCATTCTTCTTCTCTGTTCTACTGAGAAGCCTAAACATTACATGTCATCCCGGTGACTTTGTCTGTACCATTAGGTCTACTGGGTCCACAATACCATAGTAACCGAAATGTTCAGAGCTTAAGATACTGTAGAGCACCTATTAATCTTTCTCAAGGGACAGCACCTCTGATAACGAGCACAACCAAGTTTTGAATTGGTGATATAGATGAACGGTAGCTACACCACGGGCTACACTGTATAAAAATACCAACAACACATGGTAATTAACAATGTATATACAGAAATTACAGTATTTTTGTTCTGTGAGACATGACATTTCATCCTGCTATTTGTACAAGGAATTGTCTTTCTATGTCTTTTACAGTAGCCTTTTCATATGTGTCAAACTAAGAAAAATGATGTATAGCAGATGGGACACTGGAAGACTGAGGTCAGGCCAAACCACCACCTTATCAGAAGCCTACATTACTTTCTGGACAGGTGGAGTTTCAGATACAAACAAGCAGTGAATGGGATTTAGAAGATCATTTCATCTTAAGCAACAGCAAATCATTTTGCTCAGTTTGGGCCTGTCAAACACGAACCAACTGTTCCTTCTGGGCAGATTACCCTACTCCATCTGTACCATGACCCCTTGTGGTTAGCTGGCACCTATAGCTAGATGGAACACTTAATGCACTGCTCTGATGAGGTTTTAGCTCATTCCTAAATCAATACAGCTTTGAGCTAATGCACCATTAGCTTACATAGTTCCCCACATACTACATTATGCCTACTCTGAGCTTGCAGTGTTATAGACTATCAGCACATTATAAACCAACGCCAAGCCATCAGCTAGCATAAGCGTCCAGGCTCTACAAATATTAGCTTTAGCACATTGCCTTACAATACAATGAATCACTCTGAGCATTTGTAGGCTATTAGCTAATTGTTCTGTAGCCAATGTTGTCAGTGCTAGGCGTTTCTCATGCTGCTGGCTACGAACACAGAGTTATACATTTGTCTTAAATAAACCATACACAATGCAAGTTCTTTCATTTCAGATATTGCTGTAATGTACATAGCAGCGCAGAGTGGGATGTCTCATTTATAGGAGACTGCAGGTAGGCTAATTAGCAGTAGCAGTGACGGGACGGGCTTTTTATATACAGACAAGCCTGCTAAAATAGCTGAGAAGGTATAGGGCCTCTGCTCAGAGTAGTGAGGTGCTTCATTTTCATTTTAGGGATAGGGAAGAGTGAATGTGTCAGCAGCTGGAGTGAGAAAAGGAGAACTCATCTTTGAGGAGGGTCATAGATACGCATCAAATCTGTTCTGAGGTCAGGTAAAGACGTGCTAAACTGGGCTGCAGGTGTCACAGCACATGGCAGCAGTTGTACTGCGCAAAGGGCAGCAGCTTCTCTTTGGGGGCGGGATTAATATTGAGTGACAGGGCCTTCTCGCACAGTGGAAACTGTAGCAGGCGCTCACGCAGCCTCACGCCACGGCCCTTGGCCCACAGCTCAGGGCCCACCTCTTTGCCACTACTCCGCCGGGCTTCGCACGGCTTCCGACCGGACAGTTGGCGGTCGGTGTGCAGCTCGTCATCCTCTAGCCTCTCGGCATCGGGACTTGCAGGCATGCGGCCCGCCTCCACGGCGTCTGGACCCTCCTCCACACAGTGGTTCTTGAGCGGAGGCCGTGGCGAAGGCTGCGGTTTGTACGGAAGGGGCGTGTTATTGTTCTTCTCTTGGAGCTCTGGAGATCCACTGTGAGTGCCTGCCTCTTCTTGCTGGAGCTCCGCTTCTTCCTGTATCTGTACCTTAGCATCTGTACCAGATTCAGGTGAGTGTGAATCATCATTAATGGGAGTGTGTGTTCTATCTGCTTCCGGATTGTTGTTTAATACTGGCGTGTGTGTGTGGCTAGGCCTTGCCATACTCTCCCCTCCCTCTTCCACTGCTGTGTCTCTGGGTGTCTCGTGCTTCGGGGTTGTGTGTGATTGAGAAACCAAAGCTGACAAGGTATGAGGGAGCTTTGGTGTGTTTTGTGTTTCTGTAGGAGGCATGCCGTTGTCATTCACGTCTACTTCTTCTTCCTCTTCCTCCTCTTCCTCACAGATCTGTTGCAAAGCATGCAAATTTTTGATTGACTGAGGCTCATCTGGGGCGGCGGGATGCACACTGACTTCTGCCGGTGGTCCTGCACCGTACTGGCTGAGTTCAGTGTCACTGCTGTGACAGTGTTGAAGCGATGGGGCCCTTGGGTTCGAGAGGTCACCGGACTCAGAGACACCATGGCGATTGCAGGAAGTGAGGAGGTTCACAGGGTCATCTGGCATGATGACAGTAAGAGGTTCGCTTGCACTCCTATAACACACACACACACACACACACACACACAAATGCACACACAGTACACAAAAAATTAAAAAGTATAGAGACAGCATGCCATCTACAATGTGTTTTCTATCCTTAGTGGTGTATCTGTGTATGTATCTTGAGTTTGTCAGGATGAAAAAGTGAAAACTGAAACAGTATACTACGAGGTCATTGTGGTCATGTGGTCATACATGTGGTCATTTTCTGTGTTTTTATGTTTGTGTACGTTTGAGTACCGTGTGTCTGTCTCTGTGTCTTGAAGTCTTTCCCTCAGTATACGTTCAGCTAGGAGGTAGTAAGTAGCTGTGATGTGGTCATACCGGTCTGCTTCCAATGCCCTGGGGAAAAGAACGAGAGAGAGAGAGAGAGAGAGAGAAATAGAGAGAGAGAGAGAGAGAGAGAGAGAGAGAGAGAGAGAGAGAGAGAGCAATTAAATTGGGATTTATTTATAATTAATTAATCATGTTTGTTGAACTCTAGTTAATGTTGATAGATAAATCACTAGTATGAGTGTTAATGAAGTGGTAAAATAGTGGAGTACAGCACTGCTTATCACGCTGCTACAATTCATGTGTGTAGACGTTCAGCAACATTTAAAAAACACACAAGGTTCTGTAAAAAAGGCTAACCTGTTCTGTTGCTGTACTACTTTTTTTGGTTACTGGCCATGCTGAGCTGGATAACTGTTCAACTATAGTTACAATTCAAAAGACCATTGATATGGAAAGGTGAATAAAGTTTTTTCTACTTTTTTCTACCTACTTCATAGGTGTCCTGTTATCAGGTAAGAACAAACACCATATAGCAGTACTTAATTTCTCTGGGTGATGAGTATACAAAAGTGAGGGTGGTGTAGAATGTGTATGTATTTGTTTGTGAGAGTGTGTGTGAGAGAGTGTGTGTGTGTGTGTGTGTGTGCAAGTGTATGTGTATGGTGAGAGTGTGTGTGTGCAAGCATGTGTGTGTTCTCACTCTGTGATGTGTTGGGCGCTAGCGACATGTCTCATGCTCTGCAGAATCATCCCGTGCTCCGAGGCTGTGAGGCTGTGGGGGGTCATGGGGGCCATTGCTGGGGTTGTTACCATGGCACTGTGAGCAGGCAGAACAACACCCTGGAGCCAATGGTGTTCCTCAATTTGCTCCAGGGTGGCTCGGCAACAAGCATCTCTCTGGAGCATGAGAGAAATCAGGCTGAGAAGAAGAAAAAATGGACAGAGAGGAAGAAAAAGTATAAGAAAAACTTATTAAAAGAGATAGGGGAAGAGTGTGGCAATGAGGAGAGAAATTCTGGTCATTATTTATAGTTTACTTACCGGTATATACACTACAGTTAAGTTAAGGGTTAAGGATCAACATACAGTTACATAAACAACAACAGATAGTAGAAGTATAATCTCTAGTATTTTTAGGCTTTACATCTACGTGTGTGTGTGTGTGTGTGTGTGTGTGTGTGCGTGTGTGTGTGTGTGTGTGTGTGCCTGTCTGTCGGTGTGTGTACAGTAAAGATGTGTGTTACTTACTCTTTGCAGTCAGCAGAGATGTGTGAAGGGACTGTGTAGCTACAGTCCATGATCCTAGTAAGCGTCTCACTGTCGTTGGCCTCCTGGAAGGGACTCACACCACACACCAGCATGTAGAGAATCACACCTAAAGACCAAATGTCTATAACACACACACACACACAGGAAAGATATCAGAAGTTAAATTGGACATCACTGACAAGTACAATTACAGAAATATTACAGTAAAGAGTTTACTGTAATGTTTAGTATATAAGTTTAAGTATAGTATACTGTAAATAAGGGCTCTGCATTTAGTTTGATATCGCAGTGACACAGAATCCCTTTTGTTTCCCAGGACATAGTGCTCCGAGCAGTGGAACACATATAGTCATGGTGCCAAAGGAACGGGTGGAGCCGGAGGGAGGGGGTTGGTCCTCTCACATAAATGTCTCTATTATTCTTTCAATCCTCATATCAGTTCTTCAGTTCTTTCCCTCTCTATTCTGGTGATTAAGCCCTCAGGTATAAGCAGAGAGACACATCAATGGTTGTTACACAACTATAAGCATCCAACCTCATTGACGCCTTGAAACAGCTCAGTCACTGCAAACACAGTCTGAAGGAGTGCTTATGTAACATTACCGACACTATAGAAAATATAACCAGTGAGCTATACACTTGACAAACTACCAGAAAAAAAAACGAAACAAAAACAAACTCAATTTTAAATTCCAGTCATTTGAGCTGCAGCCCGGAGGGGAAAGTCTTTCCAGCTGATAAGCTCATACAGCGGATGAGTTACAACAGTCACTAGAGGGAAATACTGAGTAGAAATGCCCCTGTGGAATCCCTCTGACTGCTGTCACCTACATTCAAACCAGAATAGGATGATTTGAAATTCCCTTACCTATTTGGGACTTATAATGTGGGTCAGTCTCTAGTGCTCCCACTTGCATTCTCAGTAAACATTTCACCCTGCGTCTTTTTTTCGGGGGTTATTTAAACCCACATTTTCCGAACGGGCATCAGTGAGTGATGGAGTTGAGTTTCTCACGTTCCCAGATTAATCCACGGTCACTCGCTAGAACTGGGTCGGCGTGTGATTACCTTCTGCGCTTGGTAGCTTTGCAGCTCTTGATTTTGTGCCGACTTGAGTGCAAATCCACAGATTATCAAGATTGCTTGTGTACGACCCCAAATGTAAAAAAGTTTCAGACTAAGTATTTTTTTAATACACATCACTTTACCTGCAGCTGTCTCTGTCTCTCCTGAACTCTGTCTCTCTCTTTCTGTGTGTGTGTGTGTGTGTGTGTGTGTGTGTGTTTGTGTGAGGGGGGGTGGGGTGGTTACATGCTTCACCACTCAATAATCTTATTCCTACAGTATATCCCCATAGTACAGCTCTATACACACAAGCTTCTGGTGAATTTGTATCTATTATCTTAACATAATCATATACAATACACAATGAATCGGGGGGAGGACTTGCAAAATCCAAATGAACCCCTTAAAAATGGTCATTGAAAGTTATTAAGATATTTTAAAATGTTGGTATCCTTAGGACATCTAGTTTACATTTCTGGGTGATAAAATAGTTTTATAGGGTTTTTTATTCAGCCCATGCTCATAGAAAAGCATTTACTGAATACATTACATTTGGCCTATGGTAAATATTTAAGAATGAAGAATGAGTACATACACAAGTTAAACAGTATTTCTACATATTTCTTTAAATGTCCAAATGTGATTTCACATTTTACATGTGCCCCAACATTCCATGGAATATGTATACTTTTTTTATTTTGATGAAATGGCTTTGAAACATTCAGAAATGTAAACTTCTTAAAACTTATTTTTTGAAGGGTCTAGTTGGATTTCCTCCTGTCTATAACCCAAACACATTGGGGTAAAAATAGCTTACTTCATCATACCATATGAGCTGTTTACTGTTCACAATCGTTATTCATTTTTTCCTACCACACTGGGTGCTGTGAATATACTAGCCTATATTTAAACAATACTTTTGTATATGCCAAGATCCTGACTTCCTGTAATGTGGACAAACACAGAGACATCCCTTTCTGTTATCTCTCTTGCACCAGCACAACAACACTCACATAAAACACACACACACACACACACACATACACACACACACACACACACACACACACACACAAACTCATTGGAAAACAATCTAGAATGCTATTGCTATTTTCACCTTTGGCTCCAGACACAAGTTGTAGTTCACATGAGCAGGACAAAGAACAAGCCTGAAGCTTTGTGCGTGTGTGTGTGTGTGTGTGTGTGTGTGTGTGTGTGTGTGAGAGAGAAGATAGTCTGAGTACAGAGCATGTGCTGTTCTCAGAGAGAACAGGCCTGAAGTGTGTCTGTGCGTGTGTGTGTGTGTGTGTGTGTGCGCTTGCATGCTTGAGACTGTGTTTGGGGAATAACACATCAAACTCACCCACAGCGGGAGCATGATACTCCTCTCCCAGGAGCACTTCAGGGGCCGAGTAGGCCAGAGATCCACAGCTGGTGGTGAGCTTGGTTCCTGGATGGAAGCGCTTGCTGAAGCCAAAGTCTGTGAGCTTGAGCGCCCCCTGCTTGGGGAAGAGCAGAAGGTTCTCGGGTTTGAGGTCGCGATGGACTACGTGCATGCGGTGGCAGTAGGCAATGGCTCGGACCACCTGGGCAAACAGGGGCCGGGCTTTTGCCTCGCCCACGCCGGACTCATGACGCAGGATGAGGTCGTAGAGGTCACCACCCTCGGCCAGCTCCAACACGAGGTAGAGCTTGGTGGGCGTGTCAATGACCTCATAGAGGCGAACCACACCCGGGTGGCGGAGAAGCTTCATGCAGCTCACTTCCTGGAGCAGCCGTCCTGCCCCCTCAGGCTCGGCGCCTTCCACACGTTGCTTGTCGATCTCTTTGAGCGCCACCCTCTGGCCAGTGGGGATGTGACGGGCCAAGTGCACCACGGCAAAGTGCCCGCGGCCCAAGGTGCGTCCCAGGAGTTCGTAGATTCCCGCTAAACCAGCACCTCCCTCTTGTATACCTAGGGCAGCCATGATGGGCAGTGTGTATGTGGGGGGGGGGGGGGGTGGAGCTGTCAGCTCTCCCAGAGACACAGGAAGGAAGGAGATGGTAGACCTCTAGTATAATGTCATATTCTGAAACACAAAACAGGAGAAAAGTTATAATGCAACCTTTACCCACAATGTATATGTTCACAGTATATTTATCAACAAGGTTTCCATGAAAGCAGCTAGAAGAAGCATTGAACCTAAAATAAGGTTGTCTAAATGCTTTGTTTAGATGTGAGTCATCTAGATGCTTTGGTTAGTTAAGAGAACGAGAAAGGCGCCCTTGTTACAAGATGTTTTCAGTCTACGTTTTGACGAGCACTCTCATCTCTGAAAAACCAAGGAGGGGAAACATTTTCTCTGAATAAATGGATGATTCTGGAGTGGCTGGTGAGCTGGAACCTTCCCTGGCAATGTCACATTTGATTCCTACGCCTCAGTGAAGACTACACTTACACGCTCATAAATGAGTTGGGACTCATTCCGACACCTTTGGCACCCTACCACACAAATGTCAAATCATAAGCAGCAGTTGAACAAAAACAACAAAAAGGCTTTTTGAAATATTTGTGGGAATGGGAGGTCAATTAAGACTCGTAACATTTGCCTCATTATGAGACATCTCAGGCCATTACACGAGACAGAGGACACATTCAGAGGAGCCACACTGGAATGCCTTCATGTCATTTTACTGGCAGCCTCCTGCTAATTTGGGAAGAGGATGTAATCCACTCTTGGCACAAGTGACTTCAAGGACAACGCTGGCACACGTGAGAATACTACTGTAACTGT
The DNA here is from genome assembly GCA_017657215.1 of Limnothrissa miodon. NCBI lineage: Eukaryota > Metazoa > Chordata > Actinopteri > Clupeiformes > Clupeidae > Limnothrissa > Limnothrissa miodon. The sequence continues at coordinate 60,672 of JAGFZM010001370.1, read as the reverse complement.
GTGTGTGTGTGTGAGTGTACACACATGCAGGCGTATAGAGGGATAAAGTTGATTCACTTTCTATTTTTACGTTAGTTTTACCCACCTGCTTCAATTTCCTGAGAGCACAGATTTTGTCCTTTGTTATTGATACTGTCAAAAGGCTAATAATATAGTACACACTTAAATATTACAGAAATGTCTACCCGTCTGCCTATAATTGTTACAGATCTTCCACAGCCTGCTTGGCAGTGTTTAAACAGTGAAGAAGAGAGCAGAAGACAACACAAGAGGGTGTTCCAGTATGCAGGAAAAGGCACGGCCTTCCTGGCTTCTGACCTCCAGTTCCCTAAGTACACATTTCCTCCTGGAACAAGGACACACATACACACATTTCCTACTGATATGACCCTCATGAGAATCATCATTATGCAACACATGCACAAAAAGTACAAACTTTAACACACACGTGGATGTTGTTGACATTTGGGGTGAGGGTATAAGGGCAGATTCAGCATTTTAGGTCATGTAGGCCTCTATTTACTGTTGCAGCAGGGAACAGTCAATCCAAAGTGAGTACCTTACAAAGTGAGTACCTTACAAGGAGACATGGAATGGTTGAATTGTTTGGTATGTCTGTGAAGATTCATTGATTCATCCAAGTCATGGTAGTCGTAATTTTCCATTTTAGGCAGCTGGACTTCTTTTGGAACTTGACAAAGTCAACGGTAGTGGAATTCAAGCTCCAAAAGTCCAATTGCCTATAACTGAACACTATGATGTTGAATTGTATTGTATACACTAACCTCATTACAACCTTATTTTATGCTGGAGTTTTGAATGGTCTATTTGGCGACAACTTTGGCCCATTTTGGCAAAAAATGTGACATCACAGCCATGCTTTGTTCTAATTTATCTAAATTTTAGTGGTAATTGGTTTCAGATTTACATATGGAGAAGGGCACAACAGTGTTTCATGCAAGCTTTGTGACCAAGCACAACCCCTCTTAATTAAATTTAAATATGTTTTATACTCCCTTTAAGGAACTCTTTACTTGATCACACTTTTTTACTTTTCACTACACCTATTTACTTTCTTTTACACACACACACACACACACACACACACACACACACACACACACAGGTCCCTCAGCAACACACTCAATTAATGTAAGCCTTGCTGTGTGACATGTATCACACCAGGAGTGTGAATAGACAAGATGACTCATTCAGCGTCTTTCAGGGAAGGAGGGCTGGAAACAGGGAAGACAATGAGACAGAAGGAGGTAAAGAGGAACAGGGATGGAGAGAGGGACCAGAATAGAGAGGTGGACAAAGGAAAAAAGAGAGAGAGAAAGAGGTAGAGCGGGAGGATAGTGGGGAGAGCCGAGATACAGATGGAAGGGAGGGGGCTTTTGAACAGAAATGATCTCATCTCCTTTAGCTCTGTTCATGTAGTATTCATGAAGCTGAGGTCACTCAGCTGTTAGACAACTCCACAGAACACGGAAAGAGAGAGAGGAGAGGGAGCAAGAGAGAAGAGAGAGAGGAGAGAAAGAGAGGTAAAGAAAATAAATAGAGAGGGAGACAAGAAAAAAGAGAAACAACCATAATGTATAACAAGCACGTTATATCTTCACTCCACTGTTCTAGAATATGGGTGTTCAAACTATGGCCTGTTACTCTCTTTGATCCCTTAAAATTGGTAAGTTATAAAATATGATGTGGTTCATTGTTAAATTAGGCAAGTAATATGTGCAGCACATAGTACACTCTCAGTGCTGTCCAAAAAAAGTTGGTCAGTATCCTTATTAAACAGTGAAATAATGCATAGAATATTTTAGACTGCCTAAATATGTTTTCATTGGAAATGTAGTTGCACTTCCATTTCAGAACTGGTGCTATTAATTGCATAGTGCAAGTAATATTGCATTGGCCCTTTTTGCACCTTAGATATTTCAGTATGTGACCAGCAAACAGAAACGTTTATTAACCCCTATCTAAGAGTTATGCACAATAGATGTATATTGGGACACGCACACAAACACCCATTCACACAGAGAAAGAAATGGAGCAGGACGCTAATTACTGTGTGTAACACATAGTCTCGATAGCTTATAGAGCCAACCCACAACCAAAATCCCATACACGGCAGCCACAATGCCAACCTCTCATTTACGTGACCTTATTTGCAGAGCCATGACAAGGACAGTCTGTACTATCACAAATGCCCCAACCAGCCCACATAAACACTTCACCCAGAGAACAACTGTCATGAGGCTTGCATTGCTCTGTTCCTGGGTCAGATGTCACAATGCAGGCAACCTTCTACCTCACATGGCTCAAGGCCTTCAGCAAAAACTGTTCCTTTGGCTTCGTCTGGTCTGTATAAATTCTCGAGTCGAGTATAAATTCTCTCTGATGTCTTTGTTTTGAGTATTAGTGTAAGATGCTGGTTTGATTCTCTATACACTGCCTGGGTCAAAATTTGAAATGATGTTTGAAGGGGGGCACATTAACTGTATCTATGAGGGTACAGAAACAACCACACACGAGTATGACATGGTACAACAAAACAACATACTCCTCCAGGCATGCAGGCGCGCACACACACACACATACACACACACACACACACACACACACACACACACACACACAGAGTGTCTGCTTGCTCTGCTGCACCCTACTAATGAGCGGCCTGTGGGTACCCTCTGCTCGTTACCTGCATCACCAAAGCTGTCAGTTCTCATTTGAATGGCCCAAACCTTAATTCGCCTGGAGCCCACACTCTCAACAAACACATACAAATTAAAAAAAACAAGCAAATACATTCCTGCTGACAAAAAAAATTTACTGCATCGTGTTGATGCAATTCGGAATCTAGAGTGCAGCGGCATGTTCCCTCCGTCGCTGGGAACTTTCTGCGTCACTGCCAGAAGGCACCGGACAGTGCGCACTCACGCTGGCTGAGACACGCTATTAGTGTATAGGCCATCTCATCTCTCAGAACGTCTGATAAACGACGAACCGAACGGTAGACCTCGCCGATACAAAGCAAGCGTCACTTTCACGTTTAACTCGCCCCTTTACTTGCAGTATTGACATAGAATTAGTAGCCTATGGAATACACATGTACACCAAAGAAGCGGAACCCAAAAATGTCGCAAGACGAGCCACTAACTTGGTGTTGATTTACTCCATATCACCACAAATCCAATGCTCACAACAACAAGGCTATGCGTCACAGTTATAGAGGTTAACTTACCGTGGGTAAAATAATGCGGAGAACTGAGCCAGTCAGGACACTACGATTTCTTCCCTTCTTTTGTTGCCGGATAATAAGAAATTGCCTCTTCCGCTGACAGCTATGAATCTTGTCCTCTGCTTTGGATTGCGACACATGGAGCAGAGTGTTGGCTGAACTCGAGTGAAATGTTCTTTAATTTCCGCAGCTGTCCGGTGGGACGGGACAGAGATGCTGAGCGTGCGTGTGCTCGAAGCGCGTGTCCGCAATGTTCTCGCGTTCATCTGAGCTCTGAGCTCCTCGACTGACGTCAGTGAATTCCAGCTCACCCGCACTCCGAGCTGCCGAGGGCGGGGGGAACAACCACGTCTTCTCAAGTCAACATGAAGTCCGTTATGCAACTGTGGCCAAAATACGCCTATAATTAGGTAAGCAGAGGGACTCAAACAATAAGTATAGACATTCTTTACATTCCGAGAGTTGGCCAATTGTGTTTTCGTGTCAGAGATTATCAAGGCCACCAAACGTTTGGCCGCACAAAGCACTAAGCACAAATTCAGGCTTCCACTTCCAGCACTGGAAACATTTTTCCCATTCCACACTAAGACATCAATCACACCATAACAAACAGCAACCATCTTTCCTGCAGATCAAAACCAAATCTAGGTGGTCTGGAGTAGATGACATGCAACATCCCACTAAAGGTTTTCATATAGGCCTGTTGTAGTGTTCAGACATAAAAGTGTATGCGTGCGTGAGGGTTTGTATGTGCACTTCTCTGATCCCAAGTGTGTGTTATTTTGAATGTAATTTCAGTAGGATGTGACACAGCAGACTGTCTACGGGAGAACCTCTGACGCACTCCACTGTGAATGTACTGGTAACCATGGGAACAATTTCGGTTACTGGCCCACCTCATCTCATCGGCCCTAGGAGACAAGCATAGTGTTCAGTACACAAGCCACACACACACACACACACACACACACGGGCACACACACACACACACACACACACACACAAAAGTGTGTTCTCTTTTGTCCCAGCTAACCATCCTTTTGTGTGGTACCATGCTATACATTGCTTTAGTGTGGTAGCCTACTCTGCTGTATGGCTTTGTAAAAATAAATATCTGTAAATATCACAGAGGGCCCTAGTTATTCATTTCCAGTATTGTACTAACCTCTGACAGATCCCTTTAGTAGTGAGATATTTAACCATTTGACATTCAAAGAGATTTGTGGTTTGACTGGATTGCACACATTTTATTGTTACTTTTTGACTACTACTGTTGCGTGGCTCAGAACTCAGAACTGCAAAACATAATATCTAAACCACAAGGCCCTGGTGATTTCAGGTGAATGGAAGGTATCTTTCTGGCAGTACAAATGCCTTTTAAGTCACTGGATGTCAGGTTTGTTAATTAGTTGGATTAACTGCATTATCAGTGTGTTGGATCACGCAGGTGCCAGAAGTAAGTGTGTGTGTGTGTGTGTGTGTGTGTGTGTGTGTCTTATACATGTGCATGGGAGCAAAGACTGACGAAGGTGCCAAACTGCTCATACAGAAGTGTAACTCCATCTAGTGGATGCGCTTAAACACTACAGTTTCAATGTCTAGCCTGACACCTTTGTGAGAAGAGTGGTGGGGATGGTGGTGTGTGTGTGTGTGTGTGTGTTGTTTAATGCAATTGCTGTGTCTTGGGGAATAAACACCAATGAATAGAAAGCTGTGTGTGGTTTGACCTACCCATACACAAAATAAATAAATATTAAAATATATTTTGGCGGGTCTAAAATATTTGCGAAATATATTACAATATACTTGTTTTTCAGACAGCTTACAAGAACCTATTCAGAAATATATTGAAATATATTGCAATATAATTTCACTTATATTTGAAATATATTTGCGATTTTTAATAGAAGAAAATTATTAAATTGCATATCACTATTTGCTCATCATCACTATTGCTCATCAGTGGCCAGGGTATGGCAGTTTTACCATTTGGGTTAACTGGTTTTGAACTCAATCTCCAACAGATGTTATTCCACAGCATCACTGATCTCAGATGCATTTAAATAATAATAAAAGTGTCCTGGCATTAACTTATGACTACAGATGTTATTCCACTGTGTCACTGATCTCAGATGCATTTAAATAATAATAAAAGTGTCCTGGCATTAACTTATGACTACAGATGTTATTCCACTGCGTCACTGATCTGAGATGCATTTAAATAATAATAAAAGTGTCCTGGCATTAACTTATGACTACAAAATCAAACTTCAGTAGCCTGCATACTGTGTGCAATGGGTCAAATGGATCAATCATTTACAATACAATGCAATACAATACAAAACCAATGTCATTTTAAAATCATTCTCAGACTTTTCAATCAATGTTGTGACTGCCACAGACTCTTAGGGGTCAATGGAAAACTCAACAGAACAGGCAACAGAAGAACACAACAGAAGCTAGCAGACTTTGAAATAACAGCTTTAAACAAAGTATTCTGCCTCTAAAAACAGGTCCTTTTGTGACCAGTAATTAACTTTCAATGATGGATTTAAATTTCAGTGAAGATCTAGAGATTTGATCCTTGGATGTTTTCCTATGTGACTTGGTCCCTTAAAAGGTTGTTATATAGAAAAATCTTTTACATGTAGGCTATGTATTTCCAAATTCAACATGCATCCAAAGTGACTTACAAAATAGGATAATCAAGCCATATAGACATTTTAGATCATATGGCTAGGATAAGAGTGCATCAATGGAATCAAGTGCAGTACTGTGAAAGTTATCAAAGTGCTATAGGAAAGGTGCACTTTGAATAGCTGTCTTCAAGAGCAGCAGACAGAGACACCCCTGTTCTGGTTGCACTTTTATAAACAAAAGCTTGTACTTAGTTTTCAAGTGGAGAATCAAAGCTTCAGACAAGGTTTTAATTATATCTATTGTTATGGCATGTTAAACTTGGGAAGTAGCCTATCCCTGGAGTCATCATCAGGCTAATAATGATCTGTCTATCAGCTATTAAGAATAAATTTGCCAACCCTGGGGTATAGGCTACTTTAAAGGAAGCTATATAACTATCCCCAAATTTACCCAGGCTAACCAGTAACATGCTAGCCTAAAGGCCCCTGGTTTAATTATACGAGATAAAATCTATGCAAATACGACTGTGCGCAGCGTGTCGCGTCATCAGATAACTTTTCGCCGTTACGTTACGTGATCCGGAAGTACATTTATTCGCTTGTTTACAAGTGGAGCTGTCATAAGTTTACATAAAGCAGGAGGAGGACTGCGAAATTATGACCTTGACTTTACTTAGGCAACACGGACGACTGTGCCCCGCACTCTCACGCTGTAGCTCTTTCCTGCAGTCAAGCATTTTCAAGAGATCCTATGCTGTCAATGTAAGTGCAGAACTATTCTTAGGAAGACATTAAGCCAAACTCCCCTCCTCCTCAGCAGCAGCAGCCAAGACAAGATAAGTCAGACAAGCAGATAAGCTGAACTGAACTTGAGTTTGTTACAGTTTAAAGTGGGAACTACCGACTTAGATGGATTTACAGTGCAGTAATTGCATTTATGTTAACTCAATAAACGCATTTGCATCCTAGGCGCATTGCAGGATAAATGTGCGTAGTAATTATGGCGTTTGTAATTTTGGACTTTTACAACCTAGGCTTTTATAAGTATGGTTATGGTTACTTGGCAGACTGTCTACAGTAGCTTATGTACATAGCCTGTGCTATGTTATTGTGATATAGTGACAATAAGATACCATTTTTTTTATATAGAAGAGAAGATTTTTATGTAGATGCACCCTAAGTACAGTGAGAATTTGCTGGGTGGTCTATTCAACTTCCTCCACCTCTTGTATCTTCCATCAAATTCCTCATTTATCTTCTTTCTGCTTCTGTCACTCAAATGAATTACTGTACATAAAGGAGAAATATTGTGTGAAACTAATCCTGCTGTTCAAAGTCATAATCTGTAGGAAAATACACCAAGTTTGATACAATAGACTTAAGAATGAGCCAGCAGGTGACAACTGAATAAGGAATTGGGAAACATTTTAATGAGGAGTTTGACATGTGATTGTTATTTTTGTGCATTGTTACACATTGTTAAACATAGTGTGTTCTTTGTGTTTGTGGAATAGAGTCGAGCTGTTGACCAGGTTATCTCTGCATTCCGCTCAGTAGTCGGAGACAATGGCGTTTCATTGGGTCAGACAGTGCGGGAGCAACATGGTAGAGATGAGTCAGTGCACAAGTAAGTAGTGTGTGTGTGTGTGTGTTTTCTGCAGCGCAGAAGGAGGACCAGTCACCATGCCAGAATAATAATATTTTAGGCTAATAATAATGTGCAACTTTTGCGTCTGTTCAATATGTGTTGTTGTACATGCATTACTTGTGTTTTTTTTTTTTTTAGATGCAAACCCCCCGATGTGGTGGTGTTTCCCCGAAGTGTTGAGGAGGTTAGCGCCCTCGCCAAAATCTGCCACCATCACCGCCTTCCCATAATCCCCTTTGGCACAGGCACTGGACTGGAGGGAGGAGTAGGAGCCGTGAAGGTGAGATTATCTCATCAGTCAAACAGTCACTGTCCTTTTACTCATACAACTTCACTGACAAGAATTTAAGTATCACATCAAATTGGACACTCTAGGGTGATTCTGTAGTGACAAACATCCGAGTAGAGTGTAAAAAAAAAAAGTGGGTGAGAATTTACCAGAAAGTGCTCTAATTACCAAAAGCAGACAGGGTCCATCAGAATCCTCCATCGGTGGTGATTTCTTTTTGTGTTTTTGAGCAAGGCAATATCAATTTTGCCATTGCTGTTTGGGTAGCACAAATATTTGTTTTCCCTGACATGCATGTTATTCTCTGCACTGATTCAGGCTGTGGCCACTGGCGTGGTTGTAATTGACTGTGTGCCACTGAAGTGTGTGTGTTCAGGGTGGTGTGTGTTTCAGCCTGCGGATGATGGACCAGGTGTTGGACCTGCATCCAGAAGACTTTGATGTGACAGTGGAGCCAGGTGTGACTCGTAAAGGCCTCAACTCTTACCTGCGAGACACAGGCCTATGGTTCCCTGTGGGTGAGACACACTACTGCCTAAATGAGACTCACTTTAGGGTTGGGGCGCTGTCCCCTAAATTGGCAGTTGACAATGTTTATAATAAAACATTGCGAAGGGGGGGGGGGGGGGGTATTATTATATCTCTTTACATTACATTATGTTACTTCTGTTATTTCTGTTATATACTAAACTAACTAATCTCTCATCAAGGCTTTATAATAGGTTGCACGTAAAAGGACATTATGGCCAAGGCAATTTGTATTTAAAAGTAGTTCTAGCTTATTCGCAAGACAAAAATTATTTGACCTTCGCTGAAGTCTGGTGTAAAGGCATACACATTAGTATTATCAATTTAGTTTACAGAGCAATCTGCAAAGTTAGTATACAGAGCTCCCTACAAAGTTTTTAGTTAAACTATACAAGAGACTATAGGATTACTGACTAACAGGGTGGGGGCCGTGGCATCACAATGGTGATTCTCCATTTTGATGTCGGTCAGCCATCACAACGCATGATGATATCGTCCATCGGCACAACCCTAGTTCACTTACCCATTTGTTATGCAGCTCAGTCTGCCTGTTGTCACAAGGTTTCCCTTTACTCTGTGGCAGAATCAACATACCTAGATCAGACTGCCCCTTTAAGCATTTGGCAGGTGTACAAAAATTAGGACCAATTATTCTGATGACGTCTGTAGAGACGGCACAGAGTGGAGCACAATGGAATTTGAAACAAAACATGCCTTAGCAGTTTTCAATTGGTTCAATTGGTTGTCTGTCTCAGGACAGAAGTGACATGGGGTTCAAACCTGAATCAAGCTGGTCGTATGGACATTTTTCGATTAGGCATTAGCTTGAAATTATTCCACTTCCTTGTTTCATGATGATTCACATTTAAAACACCAAAATTAATCAGATACTTGAGGGAAACAGACAGAATGAAAAATAGCCATGTGATAGCAGTACTTTGTCTTTTAATGCTTGTGTCCACAGACCCTGGAGCAGATGCCTCCCTTTGTGGCATGGCTGCCACTAGTGCCTCAGGCACCAACGCTGTCCGTTACGGAACCATGCGAGAGAACGTCCTTAACCTAGAGGTGGTTCTGACTGACGGAACGGTCATCCACACAGCAGGGAAAGGTCGTCGTGCCAGGTACTTTTTTAATGTGTCTTGCCAGGCACATCGCACTGAGAAACATTTACACAAACATTAGATATATTGTGTTTCTCTTCATGATGTTGTCATTACCTTTTCCTATTACAAACATGTACATGTAGACTAATGATATCCATGTGCCTCACCCACAATGAAAAGGATATATATCGCACAGACTGTAGCGACTACAGCCTAAGAAGAGGCATCACTCCACAACAGAAGCAGAGCTGTGGGTGGAGTTGGCCTGTAAGCAAAGTCTGTCTCCCTCAGGAAGACGTCCGCCGGGTACAACCTGACCAACCTGTTTGTGGGCTCCGAGGGCACCCTGGGGGTGCTCACCAAGGCCACACTGCGGCTCTACGGCATTCCCGAGGGCGTAGCGGCCGCCGTCTGCTCCTTCCCCTCCGTCCAGGCCGCTGTGGATACCACCGTGCAGGTCCTCCAGGCCGGGGTCCCCATCGCTCGCATTGGTGAGACCCCGCCAAGAATAGGGAGACATTTAAACATCGGATCTACACTAGGAACTACAGTAGACTAGTGTTTGGGAGGGGTTTGAGATTTGAGGTTCACTTCATTGTCAGTGCACAGATGGCATGCTGTATCAGTGCAATGAAGTACGGGTAATAGGTGGCGCTAGTAGCAGATACAGGTGTAGATGGATGTGAAATGTTGAAACAAATTCATCAGGTGAACTCAGTGAGCCCGTATACTGCATGTATCAATATTCAGTTGTCTTATCTGTGATGTTGCCTTCATATTAAACAACAAATATTCAGATTTTTCCTAGAGAGATCAGATGTTCTAAAAGAGTTTCAGGAGCTCTAAGGTTGTGAGGTCTTATCTAATAATGACTTTTGTCATGTCCCTGCAGAATTTCTGGATGATGTGATGATTGATGCGTGTAACCGCTTCAACTCCCTCAGCTACCCAGTGGCCCCCACACTCTTCCTGGAGTTCCACGGCAGCAACAGGAGCCTGGACGAGCAGGTCTCTATCACAGGTGTGTGTGTGTGTGTGTGTGTGTGTGTGTGAGGTGTCGGCACATGTCCATTTGTCAATATCTTAAGGCTTATGTCAGCGAATAAAACACAGAAAGTGTGTAATTCTGTAAACCAGAAACAAAAAGTGTGTGTGCGTGTAATGTGTGTTTATGTACATGCTTGGGTGTTGTATGACATCTGAGAGGTTTATCAGAGAGTTGTGTCTCAAAGAATGTGTCTGTATGTTATTTCCACTTCATCTTTCGACATTTTCCCTGCACAGGCTCACAAGTATGTGTGTGTGTGTATGTGTGAGTGTGTGAGTGTGTGCGAGCATGTGTGAGAGAAGAACAGTGTGTGCTTGTCTGTCACTAGTTGCTATTTCACACGTCTGGACCAGCGCAGAACGTCTGTGTGCGTGTAATCACGTATGTTTGTGTTTCATGCATGCGTGCCGTGTTTCCTCCAGAGGAGATAGCGAAGGACAGTGGAGGCTCAGACTTTGCGTGGGCTGACGATGAGGCCAAGCGTGCCCGTCTGTGGAAGGCCAGACATGATGCCTGGTATGCCGCCCTGGCACTCCGCCCTGGCTGCAAGGTGAGGGGTGCCAAACCAACTACCGTCATCACTAGCCCAGCAACCAATTGCAGCCCAAGTCACACCACAGTCAGTGGTAGATTGCCCTCTGAAGTCATGCCCTGACCCGGTCTCAGCGCTTCACAGACTGGATAACAAGCACAAACTAATTTCTGTGTTTGTGTGTGTTTGTGTTTGTATCTTTGTTTCATTCCTCAGGCCTACGCCACAGATGTGTGCGTTCCTCTTTCTCGCTTGCCAGAGGTCGTTGTGGAGACCAAGGAGGACCTGATCCGAAATGGCCTCACAGGTCTGCGCCATGGTTATCTTCCTCCCTCTCCTCCTCTTCCTCTTCCTTTCATTCACCTCCCAAATGCCGCAGGAGAAAAATGCCTCTCTGAGCTTTCAAGACAGATAAGGGAACACTTACATACTCCAAGTGTCTAATTTATTTATGAAGTGGAGCCTCTAGAGACTTGCACTTCATTTGCACAGAGTGTTTACTCTGTGGCAATGTGCAAGACTTAGAATAAAACCACATTAACACTGAGAAATATGAACTTACAGTAACTATACAAACAACCATCGACTGGGCTCGCACATCAACACGCCTCTTACGGCTTTTCTGTTAGTCTAAGGTTGTGTCATCTCTACAGAAAATTTCATCAGATATCCTGTTAAAACCAGGTGTGTGGGAAAGGTTCATAATTTTGTGATGAGTGTGTTGCGCAACGTTAAGTTCGGAGTTGGAGTGTGTTGCGCAAAATTCTCCAACAATGTTTTGTAATGCGCGTAGATAACAGGCAGCCTTTCAAAGAGCATTGTGTATGCTTCGGTAAGCCCTGCTTCTGAAGTGAATTTATTAGCACTTTGATAAGTGCACAGTGATGGGTGTGAAGTTGACTGAACCAAAGATCGCACTGTGCTCACCAGGACCCATAGCTGGACACGTGGGGGATGGAAACTTCCACTGCTTGATGGTCCTGGACCCCAACGACCAGGACGAGGTGCACAGGGTTCACCTGTTCACAGAGAGACTGGCCAGGTGGGCCCACTTGCATATCAACCTGACTGGATATACTTTTTGTCTGTGTGTGTGTCAAACACTAGTGATGAGTGGCATGTAAATGGACTGTTTGACAGTAGGGATATTGCCAGCACACTCAAACCCATCCCCCCGCCCTCTAGCAGTTGTACTAGGAGGAGGAGTAAACCTAATTTAGGCTTTTATCTGCTAATTAAATCCTCCTGGACTGCTTATTTCCATTAAAACAAGATTTACTAGGCCACTGGGCTTATACCTTATTAAATACGTGGCAACATTTAAAAAAAAGCGCTAAATGCTCTTTTTTTGCCTAATATACTATAAGATACTTAGGTCTTTCCAATTCATAAGACAGTTCATGGCCTATATAAAACAGACCCTGGAAAGACCATTAAACTGTGTATTTGCATATGTTCTGTTGCATTTTTTTTGTGGTGTTATATGACACACATGACTGCATCAGTTTAATGTGTGTGTGTGTGTGTGTGTGTGTGTGTGTGTGTGTGTGTGTGTGT
>JAGFZM010001370.1:0-33250 GCA_017657215.1 Limnothrissa miodon | reverse complement strand
GCGGGGTATTATGGCAGTTAAACAGAATATTGGATATTTTGGCAATAAAGACCTTACTTGACATTTTTGTTGAAGATGTTTATAGGTCAGTTTTCAGTTTTCCTTTATTCCTCAAGTGTCAGGAAATGAGTGGGAGAGAGCAAGGGTAAGGATAACTTAGCCCACTAATCCACAGTGCCCTCTCAATCTCTCATAAGCACATAAGAAAAGGGCTGTCTGTGTTTGACTGTGATTGTAGTAAGTTTTTTCCGTAGCTGATATACAAAAGTAATTAGCAGGCCTGAATATGCCTTTAGTTTCACAGATGTGGGGATGCATGTCTTCTTACACTTTGGTCTGACATGCAGTGTAGTATGTTATATTGCAGTTGTGGAGTCTTAAGAACAATATAAGTTGACCCCATGAAATCACTAGCGAAAGAGGAAAGAGGACTCAAGTCAAAAGAACACTGCAGATATGCATGAGGAGGATGTTAAAGCATGCAAGCCAGATTTGGGCAGGACAGATCAAAACCCAGTCCTCCTGTCTAGAAAACAGCCACACAGAAAGCCCAGAGAATAACATAGTCTTTCAGGAAACACATTAACACATTCAAACACACACACTGAGAGAGAGGAAAAGATATGCTAGATGAGCAACTGGCTGAAATAGCTTATTACTTCTTTCTCATTCTGAGTACATTGAAAAATATGTTGTCTGTGCGAGCTGTCCCTGAGATCAATGGAATGACACCGTATCTGCTTCAACAGAATGCTGTCTCAGAGAGGCAGACAATAACTTGGGTGCATCTACAGGCACAACTGTCTAGTTTGTGACCTTACTAACAAATTCACGGAGAGCTGAGAAGGCCGGAAGGTTTGGGGTTGGTGAGTGGCACCAGGAGATGCATTTGAAACAAATGATCAGGTAGGAGGGAGTATGAAAAGTTCTGAAGGTGTTCTGAAGCCTTCTCAACTGTCTCTTATACGTTAACATCTGCTTTAAGGTTATGATGTGATTCATGACATATTTATAGTGTAAGTACTATCTATATCTATATATATCTAACGTTAGTCATGCTTTGGTCTGGGTTTCACCTTAAGAATAAGCTTCATTTTAATACAATCTGTAGCCTCAATGGAAGTTTTTATGTCATGTTGGTCTCAAGACTTGTGTCAAGTTTGTGTCAAGACTCTCCAGTCGTGCTATACTGCAACTATGTGTAACTTTGAGGGATGGCAAATAATAGAACAGTAGGTTCTGTGTTTATGCATTTACATGCATGTGTGCAATTTGCACATCTGGATGAGACAAAAGGACTCTTAAAGAATGACTCCCTTAAAGATGAGCTTGACTTATACCTGCCTGACTCCTGGCCACACCCTTACAATACATCATGTTTAAGAGAAGCAAGAGCACGTAGTTGTCTGCAGGAAACACTGAACGGTAACACAGTCACAGTCATAAAATGACCAGCACTGGAGTCCTGGACTCTCACTGGACTGACAGTAGCAAGTTTACCTAAGTTTAACAAGCACCGGTTATTAAAACCAGCATATTTGAATCTTCACAGAAAACAGGGAAATTATTTGTAAATTTTAGCTTAGTCCATCTCCAAAACAGACTTAACATGTGCATTAAATTGCCTGTTCATTGTCATTTCCAACAATATAGTCTGTTGTCTGTTTACCTGAGGAGACCTGTCTCTTTTTCCACATAACAGGCTTCCCTACAGAGCCAGGCCACTGAGAATTACATGCTAGCCTCAAGAGCAACATGCACACTGAAAAATAGGGAGTGTCAGGAGCAGTAGCAAAGATTCTGCATGAGGGTTTTGTTTGAATTTGTCTGCTATAAAATTTCATTTGCAATCACACAAAAAATGTACCATTATTATTGTTATTATTATTATTATTAGTAGTAGTAGTAGTAATGTTCTTGTTATTATTTTTATTAAAATAATACTTTTATAATTATTGTTGTTATTATTATTGTTTGCATGGCATTCAAATGCTGATCTTTGGCCTTCTGGCTGTGTCATCTCTACCTGTAAATGATGAAGCCCTTGGAGCATAACCATATCGGCACAGGCCCCCTTCACAATATATATATATATATATATATATATATATATATATATATATATATATAGTGTCAGAGACATGTCATAAAACGTTAAAGTGAACAACATAACACGGTTTTATAAATATGCCTATTCTGCTATGTGAGACAAAATCTCACAAAAGGCTGGCCTATCATGTATTATGACACAGATCAATTCAAAATATACAATCAAGCTATTTATTGTAAACTGTTGGATACATAACTAACCTGCCAAAATAACAGGCTTAGAATATGTTGAATGAATACTACTGTTTTAATTGGAAGACTTAGTATTAAGTATTTTACATCCTCAGTAACACCAATCTGGTTTTGAGAGGATTGTCAACAAAGTGAAAGACCAGGTAATGACACCGACATGTTATTTTTTTCGTCTCTGAACTCATCTGCCGTTTGATAACGAGTGTCCTGGGAGCAGCGCACCGCGTCACAGGACCAGCGCGGACGCGCAATGTGGTCGGAGGTAAGCGGATGAGAATGCCCCCCACCCCTCGCCTTAATCAGCCGCTAATTGTCTCAGCCAGATTTGGCAGCCTGTCTTATCAGCGTCATTTCTCACAACATGGCTCCTGAGAGAAGGAGCATGATGGAACGGTGGTGATTTATCTGTCACACACACACACACACAAACAAATGTGTTTGAACGCCCGCACGCACGCACGCCTGCCTTCACCCACAAGCGACCGGATGAAGTTCTGTGAATGGCACGCAAGCAACAATGTAATCATGAGCGCCTCTCTGCCTGTGCACACATGCCATGCGTACTGTCGGCTGCCTAGTCCATGTACGGAGATCCGGGTTGAAACTCACCGCTGTGGGCGCTAAACCACCGGGGTGCGATGTGCAAGGGCAAGGTGTCTGCCAACGATCCTCTGGATCCCAGATAAAGCATACCGTCCGTATGATGTCCCCCTCCTGTCTCCTGAAATCCATTACCGGGGGCTGCATCAGAGCCAGACCCGCCACCGGCCCTGTCTGAGTCTGTTCCTCTGGGGTTATAGAAGCCGAAGGGTACCGCAGCACTATGATCTATGCCCATCCCCGCCACAGAGCTCACAGACCGGCTTCGCAACCCCATTGGGCCGCCTGGTCGGTAGTGGCCAAAGTGGGCCGAGGGTGGTACTGCGCTGTCATCTGTGGAGACACCGGGAAAAGCTCCCCGGGGACGCCCCGCCGTACTCTGCTTGCCCCCCATCCAAGGTACCCGCAAGAATGGGTAGGGGTTCGCTAAAACGGGGCGCCGCTATTAACCGAAAGCTTGAGCAGAACTCGCCCTCAAAACAATAGTCTGCGGTGTCTGTCAGGCCCTCTGCCGACGACAAAACAACCGCTAAAAAAACAAGGGCTGTCAAGTCTGACTACGCCAGCTGTGTCTGTGAGACGCAACAGCCCTTTCTCCTGACCGTAACATGAGCGACAGATTTTTTTCGATACACCTTATCCAAAAAATGAGTTTCGTTGAAATTAATAGATGCCAAATCCCAGAACACAACTTCTCCTAAATCAATCGTAACGTCCTTTCCCACAGCGGATGACAGGCAACCTGCCCCAAATCACGGCAGGTGGATAAGAAACTGCGCCGCGGCACTGCTCCCACAGCTCCGTGATCCGCAGCGTCCTCCGTAAGGACTGGAGCGATGTTGACAACGTTAAACGACGCTGATATTCTCCGCCATATCATCTGTTGATGTCTGTCAGGCAGTCTGTGTGTCAACTGCCGTCTGTCCGCGTCTGTCGCTTTCGTGCGCCCGGAGATTCGGGTCAGCGCATGCCGCTCCCCTGCACGCTCATAACCGCGCGCTCGCTCCCTAGTTGTGCGTGCTGCCACGAGACAATGGAGGCGTTTAGTGTGCACGGAACAGTAACTAAGGAAACCCACCGTGTAAAACGAAAAACAAAATAGGTGATGTGGCTGTCACAAAATGTTTGGATTAATCACTGCAAAGTGTATTGAAGTCAAGGCTTTGTTTAACCTCGCCTACGACGACGGTGCGCGAGGAAGACGTGACCTAGTAACGCTGCAGAGTTTAACCAGCAGCTGGCGCGCACGCAGCCTAAATTTCAGCCCATCAGTGCCC
This sequence comes from Limnothrissa miodon, assembly GCA_017657215.1. Classification (NCBI taxonomy): domain Eukaryota; kingdom Metazoa; phylum Chordata; class Actinopteri; order Clupeiformes; family Clupeidae; genus Limnothrissa; species Limnothrissa miodon. Next base: position 29,072 of record JAGFZM010001370.1, on the reverse strand, counting down.
ATGCCTTTAGCCCAAGTAGCATACAACAGATTACTCAAATAACCAATAAATACACACTTGAGCACACACTGGTGTGCTCTTCAGGCGGCATAAGAGACTGGCTCCACATGCAGTAAATTATTTACTAGGCCTACCTTTGTCTCTTTGATCCTTGCCAAACTTTTATTGAAGTACTTAGCTATCCATACAGATTCACTAAGACATTCCATATAATGTACCTTCAGTCTGAAGTATGAATAAATAAATAATTCACGGAATAAATTCAAGTAAGTATGCACGTGTGTGCAGATATACACAGAAACAATCTTTTCATGCCCATGGCTATGTTTTAGCTTAGATTCAAGTTCCTGAAGTGCGTCATAATAATCAGACGAGGCATCGGCTCCACCTACTGGTTTGTTCACACAATGAGTACTGGATGAATGAGTAGCAAAGTGTGGCTGCCATGTTCATCCAAATATGGATTGATTCGGCAAATACTTACGATTGTAAATTAGAAACTTTTGGAAACTCTATGGTTGAATGTTTAATGAATGGTCGCTATTTGAAAACAAAAAAACATAGGCTAGCTAAATCAGAAAGTAGATGAGACTAAATGGGAAAAATCAGAAAATTCTCCAAATTGGGCCTTTCGTCTTCTTTGGGAGGGTTATGATGACATTATCTGATAGTAAGTGCTGATAGTAAGAATAGCTAAGTGTTAAACCCCACGTAAATAGCTATGTGACATTTTTCTTCCTTCAGTATGGTAGAACCTCACAATTTTACACTATGAAATTCCTAGCATGGGCAGTTAAGCTGTATTCAACCAGTACAACCCGCTCATGTAGCTTGATTGTTATCCTCCTTTGGAAGACTTTAGATAAAAGCATCTGCTAAATACATACATGTAAATGCCCCTTGGCCAAATTGAAGATGGTCCTCTCTCTCTCACACTACACAATGCCCCTCTCACCTCACCCCCTAAAGCCTCACTGATTGTCTATTAGATTGAAGGTTGTGAAGGATGAGAAGACCATCACACAGACCGAACAGGAACTTTACTAATTGGCCCCAAATCCTTAGCCGGGCTAGTGCCATCTAGTGCTTCCACCGTGAAAGCATCTGTGCATCAGACCACTAAATCCCCACCAAATCCCCCAGTTTCAACACTGACTGTACAGTATACTTTTTATCACATCCACTGTTCTCATAAATCTCGAATTCTCCCATAATTTGTATTCCCACATTAAATCATTGTCTAAAGACTGTATTGACATTACCTGCCTTAGGCCCTTCTTACCCACCAGTGACACTAAAAGCTCTTTGCCGCTAGATTATTGCATTACTATTCAAGCAGTTGCAGTATCCTCTTTGCATAGCTTACACAATGTTTTGACAAGCTGTCTTAGTTTTAAATTGGGCTTCAGAGGCAACCTCAAGTTAGTGCATTATACTCCATCTTCTGTCCTTTTTGTATAATTGTAGACATGATAACTGTAGTACTTGTCAGGGAACTTGCCAAGGCTTCAATTTTATTTAATTCTTCAAAAAGTAAAAAAAAAATGAATATAGAATATAGGTAGGATAGAAAGTGTAAAGTGTTTGTCATATATGGCGTGCTCTTATCCCTCTTGTTTGTAGGTTTCTTGGGTTTGGGTGCTCCTTAGTCCAAGGTTCATCCGGGTTCAAAGAATGAGAAAGAATTCTCCGACCAAGGCACTCCAAATTAAAATGTCTTAAATAAATGTGACACATCCTACATGGACATATTAAAAACAAAGCCCACGTGTAGCGGCATGAGTGCCTTCTTCAGGGCAGTAACACAAAAGAAACAGAGTAGTGCATTTGTTTAGGGTGTGGAATTGCAAAGCTTATTGCAAATGGTCTTAATGGTGCAAATGGTTCTTAGTGACCTTGTCAAAAAAAGCTGCAAAAGTTACCCAACCACAAGTGTGTAAATAGCTCCTGTCAGAAGAATCTTAGATTAGCAATGCCTGTGGTTTCCTCACTTGACTGTCAACTCTGACTGTTTTGCACAGCATGTAGTCATACTGCAATTTAAAATACATCTGAAGAATTAGTTCATGCTAATTACTTGAATTAACAAATGCATGTAAAAACATGCTTTAGCTTAAAACATTCTACTGGCTAGTAGGCTATCCAAAACTGAAGCCAAATTTTAAAAAATATTTCAGTGAATTCAAAGGCATTTTTTTTGCTAAATAAATATTTGAAAGCACGACTGTTTGATTCAAGTCAATTAAGATACAAACAAATTGTTTGTACACTTGTCATACACTGTATTTTTCTATTCTTTTTCCAATTTAGCCTACCATTATGATTAGTCCTCCTGGATGTAGGCTAACAATGTTTGTTATTGAATTTTGACTTTTGTATTTATTTAAACTAGATGATAGGCTAGTTAAAAAGGTAAAAGGTTAAACAACATGCTACCTGTTTGATCTAGCACATCCAGTATTTTTAATTGCCTAAACAGTGACAACAGACTACTGATTCACAGGTTTACTGCAAGGAGGGCTATGCACGGCGTAAAGACATAGCATTATTTTCAGACTACCACATATTACAGCCAATCTGAATATAAGCACCTACATTTTAATATTAAAATTGTGTTTTATTAAATAGCCTAATATGATGCAATAAATTAACTGTTATTCACGCATGGTCCAGTTTAATTCAGTTTCTTTTTTTATTATTAAATTCTGGTACAGATGTTTTTTCCTCAATAGCCCTTAATGATAAAACCCAATTCTTTTCATGAATAAGACTAAGCTGTTTGTACTTAGTTGTTGTCAGCTGCTTGTAAATGGGCTAAAATCAACTCGACGATGGTGAGTCAAGACACTTTCCAGGCCTACAGTAGAGATCTGAGATTGATTTATCATACTGACCAATCATGTTTTCGCTCTGTGTTCCATTTTTGATGCCTGCTATTTGAAGTTGGCTCGCGCGCTTTAATGGTTGGCTAGCAGCTTCCAAGTTGACAGGCGACGTTGTAGTTGTATTTCAGACACTGATATTGGCATTAATTGTTCAACAATTCTCAACAAAACTGAACGACGTCAGATGAAGTAATGGACACACAGTCGTACTTGCCTGTGTCCCCGGGTGTTGGAATGGAGGAGAACTACTTTTCTTTAGACGATATTTTGCTATCATACGAGCGGCTGCCATGTCGGCTAGAGACAACTTTTCCTCGTCTCGGATTCCTCGAAAAATCCAGCGACACACAAGACATTCCAGAGGTTTGTGTCTTTAACTTAAACCAAACGAAGTAACAAAGATCTGTTGCTTATGCCTTTCGGACTTCCTTTAAATGCATATTCTGATGCTACGTAACATTGGACAGCTGACCTTCTGCGTTAGCCAGATTGACAGTAAGGGTGGTAAATATAACGTTAACATTGACAGTAAGGGTGGTAAATATAACGTTAGATTTTCTTTAAATACGACGAACTAGCTTGTTGTGTGTGTAATGCAGGGCACGAAGATGGAACTCCCACTGTGGGTGGCTAAAGGCCTGTACGAGCAGAAGAGGAGGGTGGTAGCAGTAGAGCTGCCCAAGGTGTACCGTGAGGGATGGAGGACGGTGTTTGGAGCGGACCCCAATGTCGTTGATCTACATAAAATGGGGCCTTATTACTATGGCCTGGGCTCCCAGATGCTACACTTTGACAGCCCGGAGAACTCAGAGGTGGCACAGACAATCCTACAGGTAGTCTGCACACAAATAGAAACATACACACACGACACACTAACAAAGTCACCATTCAAGTAGAACTTGTTTTTGCGACCATGCATTTAATTTGTTCAGTTCTTGAATGAAGAAATATGTGTCTTTCTTTACTCACAAAAATGGGAGATCACTATTCATAAATAAAATTAGCCTGTAATATCACCAACCACTCTACAAAAGTGAAAAAAAAATGTCTTTCTAAAAGATTGGAATTGTGTAGACCTACTTTCTGTTCTTCTCTTTGTATTTTGTGCTGTACATCACCCTCTGTTACTATAAGTGCCATTGGCTAATCTCCCCTTTCACAAGAAATTCAAATGTTCTATGGTAGTTTTTTTTGAATGCAAGAACCTGTGCGAATGACATTGCTAAACATTGCTTCTGTAAAAGATGTTTATATTATCATTATAATTATCATGGTGTAAACTTGGCAATAAAAGCCAACCAATCAAAGTTGACAAAGAATCAATGGTAAACTATCATCAAGTGAAACAGTCTTCTAAGAAAGCTACCCAGACTAAATTGTGTAACAGCAAAGCATAAATGTCGACTAAATTTCAGTAAAGGTAATGTGTGGTGAGAAATGCCTTCTATTAGAGACCACTAGAGGGCCACATATTAGTAATAGTGATTTGGTGTATGTTTGCTGCACTTGCTGTGCTGTGGGCATGGTTGTATAACTTATGTTTTAGGCGTCCGGTGCTTCTCTGCACCACTCCTCGGGCTTAATAATTCCTCTTTGGATTTCTGCATTTTGTTTTTTATGTATGTGTGTGTGTGAGTGAATTTTTAGCAATTTGTGAGAGGAAGACAGAATCTGTTCCCATGGTAACCCTCCATTGTCTGGGGAAAGTAGGTGATGAAGGCCTAAAGCGTCTGTGAATGCATTAAAGATGGGAGGTTTATTTTAGAGTGTATGTGGGTGCCACTGGTTGTGCAGTGAGTTGATTATACCTCACACCCATACACAAGAACTACACGTCATCCTGTTTTCCCATAGGCATTCGTCTCTCATACCCATTTAATTCTCATAGCAGCCTGTACAGTTAATTAAATTAAAATATTTATTATTTATATATTATATATTTATTTTTTGTTGTTCATTTTACTTTGTAAAATGTCAAACTCATACATTGAATATATTTAATTTAGCAAATATTTTTTTGTCTTAATTTTGATGACTGATCAGTATCTAACATAAGACCAATGGACAACAAGGATTTTCTGACAAATATGTTTAAACACCAAATACTTGATTGAACCTCCTTTTTGCATGAAATACAGCATCAGTGTAGCAGGTGGCATGCATTACTGCTGAGGTGTTATGGAAGCCCAGGTGGCTTTAAAACCAGCTTTTAGCTTATCTCTTCTATTGTTGTACATTGTGTCTCTGATTATACTGTCGACGATACCTCATAGATCCCCTATGGGGTTTAGATCAGATGAGTGCAGGCCGACAAAGCACAGTAATTTCATGGCCGTTAAATGTACTTTTGGCTTTGTCAGTTTTCTGCTGGATGCATTAAATCATCATCTCCATAATGCTTTGGTGCTTGAATTGCTGTGCTTGACTGTCCATTAAACTGAACAACATAAGAAATCTGTTGGGTTAAGTAAACTAAATGTATACCAAAAATGGCTAGAAAATATTTCACTTAATTGAAAAAATCTATTTACATGAAATTAGTGAATTGATCAAACTTTAATTGTTTATTTGTGTCTCAGACGTTTATTGGCCGGTTTCGGCGGATCATGGACTCCTCTCAGAATGCGTATGACTCAGACACATCAGCGCTGGTGGAGCGGCTGGATTGCTTGGAGAGGGCACTCTTTCGGGCAGGGCAGAGTGGCCTTAATGCTTTTCAACGCTGGGAGAAAGGACATGCACACCTGACTGCCTCCAACCTCGTTATCAACTACCGCAAGAGAAAGCTGGCTGATATGAATGCCTAAACATTCTCTCTCCCACACACACAGGGGGAATAATGAACTCATAAACAAGCTCTCACATAATTATGATGATGTGCCTAGTTGCATGCATACTCAAGAATTGTCTTACCTCCACACATATCCCAGAACATTGCAAGGTGATTAACATGCACACCAGAATTCAAAGACATTTAAGACTAATTACTTACTGTACACACATACATTTTCCCAAGATCTTTGTTCCATGTCTAAATCATTGTTTTCCAAGCGCGCGCTCTCTCTCTCTCTCTCGTTCTCTCTCTCTCCCTCTCTCTCTCCCTCTCTCTCTCACTCTCTCTCTCTCTTTGTTTGTTTGTTTGTTTGTTTGTGAGAGAGTGTGAGAGTAAGAGAAATTGAGTGTGTGTGTGTGTGTGTGTGTGTGTATGAGAGGGAATTCTTGAAATATAGCCACTGAAAATTGACATATGATTGCAGTATAATGTTGTTCTTAAAATGTATTGTGAATTATTTCTGTAACTAAGTTGGAGAATTAAAATCCTTCCTTTTCCTGCTTAATTGATTGTATTAAATTAAACGAAAGTTGATTGCAGCTCATTTGTTCAGATGTTCAGAATAGTGCAGACTAAACCAGATTGTGAGGAGTTAATAGCTGAGAGGGACGAAAGAGTATCTGGCGCTTTCACTGTTTTTTTTTTTTTTAGGCAGATCAAGCCACTACTTTAGTCTCTCATGAGACCTTGGGTGCCTTTTTTACCAGGATGAGGGATGCAGAGTGGATTCAAGAGTAAAACAAGCTTCATTTCTTCAACATCTCCCTTGATTACAGCTGAGACAGAATTAGCCTGGGACCAGAAGATGCTCCAGCTTTGGTCTGTATGGTTGATCTGCATTCAGTGCTCCATCTGAAAAGGCCAGACTGTTAGTGAACATACGTCTCGCAGGAATTCAGTTGAGTATGAGTGTGATGGCATTCCCATGGGTCTGTAAGATCCCTCAGAATCAAAAAAATAAGGCCTAGGTCTAGGAAATGTTTAAAAATAAAAACCATCTGGCATCACTGTAAGAATCTACAGTAATGAGTGTTTTTTTTTACACATTTTAGTTTCTAAATTCTTTAATTTTTCTCATCAAAATGCAGTGTTGTAACTAATTAACTGTGATCTGTGTTTGCAACTATGGCTTTTGAGTTATTGAAGTCACAGGAATTACTCGGGTGTTACATTTGGTATTTATTATGAAACTGAGAACCTAGATATGAGACAGGGATGGAACTGGAACTCGAGCTGCTCGTTCAGGCGTTCTTTTCAGGTCAGCTGAATGGGGGGGGGGGGGTGATGACGATAGATTTTGGAGGAATGGAAGTTATTGATGATTGCCCCTGGGAGTGTGACATTGACGTGTGCTGTTCTGACATTGACCCATAAGTCTGTGAGCCAGAGGGGTTGGTCGTTACCGAAAAGGTGGCAAAGGCTACCATACCTTTTCTGAAAGCCTGGAATTTCAATGATGTATGATGGCCATCTGACAACAGTAGCTGTTTGAGTTATCACACATAATGTAAACAAAGGTTGAGAAAATAAGGCGTGTAAATCAAGCAGAACACTGACATAGCTGAAAATCTATATTGGACATATTGGAATTTTATTTTATTTTGTTATGTTTGGTATCATTTTAAAGAGGAGACTCTGAGCTTTCATTTAAATGCTTATGTGAACATTTTGGATAAGTACAGCTAACCCTGGAGCTCTTCAAACCTTAAATCACACACATTTTCCTGCCATTTCCGCCTAAGTCATCTTTTGTCTTTTAATTCTGTGGCACCAGGGAGCATCAGAGAAGCAAAATCCAAACACTGAAATACTGGCATGACCCTAAGGATTCAGAAAATGTATCATTTACCCATATTATCTGATTTGGAGGGGGTGATATTCAGACTTATGTCAGACAAGTGTTTGAGAATATAATTCTCTGGCTCATGGTCTACATGGACCCATGCCCTGTTGACAATAACTTTGTGTGTGTGTGTGTGTGTGTGTGTGTGTGTGTGTGTGTGTGTGTGTTACATCAGACACTATTGATTGACTCTTGTGTATGTCATCTGCCCTATAACTGCTGTTAAACTGAGTTTCACAGCTGGTAGTCTAGTTAACACAGTAAATAGACACAATGAGTCGCGTCAGCTTATGCTAGTTGATTAGCTTACATGAAGATGCAGTAGCCTCTGTAGCACTAAGGTCCCTGTACTGTGTGCTGAAGAGGATGGCCCTGAAGGTCTATGTGCTGAGATTCATGATGCAGTGGGATGCTGATGGGGCATCTGTGCTAATTTAGAGTGTTCTGTGGGCAAGACCCAGTTCAGCTTGTTTTTGCCATCAGTTCAGTGTGCCTCCATTTCATTTACTACCACGTATATGCTGAGTCCACTGGTGTCGCTGCCAGCAAGGCAGTATGCCTGTCGGCCAGTAGGTGTAGCTATGAATGTGGAGTGGTGTCCACCCTGGTCCAGGTAGGTGGTTAAGTGCTAAACCTGGCAAGACACCTAACCCCTCATTGGCACGTATCCCCTTATCTCACTGCGCCGGCTTTGTATGTGTTCTCTGCGTTGTGTTTCACTCATTCTTGACTGGAATAAATGCAAAGACCAAATTTCTTTTATGAGATCAAAACAGTATACATACTGCAGTGCTACGGTACCACATCCTCACCCACTCTCTTTCCTCCTAGAGCTCAATAGGCCCCTTAGCATTGCTGTTTACCAGCTATATAGCATGTCTGTGTGTCAGGTGTGATTATATTTAGGTGCTGTATTTATTTATTTATTTTTTTTTTTAGATATTTTTTATGGGCTTTTTGCCTTTATTCCGATAGGTAGTAGAGATTGACAGGAAGCGAGTGGGAGAGAGAGATGGGGCAGGATCGGAAAAGGACCTCGGGTTGGACTCAAACCCGGGTCGCCGGATTCATGGTATGACGCCTTAGCCCACTGAGCCACGGCGCCCCAAGGTGCTGTATTTTAAGTAGTTTTTTATTGTAATTTCAGCCCTATACACAGTATAAAGTGAGATAAGAAAATGTTCCACCATGGATCCAAGTGGTTCTATATTTGAGGTGTACACTGGCATGTGGTTGACAGATGTGTGTATGGCGATCTGACCAATGGCACTCCTAAGCTTCATTATATTTCCTTTGCATTTTTGTCAGGTGTATATTATATAACACTATTATAGTATTAGGCTTTGTATTTTGAGGTTTTAGCATTTGTGGTGTATGTAGACATGCGATTGACAATGTGTTTGGCAACCTGACCAATAGCCTGATTAGGTTCATCATCTAGGATCCATATCGATTGTGGTGTCCCTGTTTTGTCCCTGTGTCCCAGTAAGTAAACAGACCAGCCGGCCCGCTGGCCCAGTCTGAGAGGAGGGGACGGGGGATTTCTGAAATAGTGCTGCTTCATATCGCCTCCTTCAGGAGATACCAGAGTGTGTAACGGCTGTGTGATATGAGGTCATTCCTGAGTCACAGTCCTGAGACATGCACATACACACACAGGCGTTCACATAAGCCGGAGTCATATCTACACAAACACACATACATGGAAACAAAAGACATGCTTTTGAGAAATACATAAATCTACATTGATAATCATGGAAGGCCTGACTGCTTCTCTCTAGCTCTCTCTCTCTCACACACACACACACACACACACATACACACACACACACACCAAGGGGACTGTGTGATAAGTCTTGTTGGAAGCAGGAGTACACTTATCAGCTGTAGTGTTCGGAGGATCAGGCTGCAGCCACTTGAGTCCTGGCGGAACTCCACCGCACTTCAACCGCGTTCAAGTCCATAGAAGGATGACGCACAGAGTTTGATCCCCCCTCAGAGTGCACACAAATGGGGCAGATTTGCCCTCACCCTCCTGCTGTTTATGAGGAACACCCAGGCATAAGCTCACTGTTACCGAGGATTCTGCTCCACATCTTCCTCATAAGTGCTCAAAAATGGTTTGGTGGAGGTCAGGGTTGGAAATGCTTGTTTGTTTGAGTCATGCTGATTTGAATGCTGCCTAGGGTCATATTTAGGTAAAGGTAATATGAAAGGGATTTTTCAAAAGCATCATAGCATGATCTGGTTGACTGACATAAAAGTCATCAGGTAAATAAGTGAATCAAATGAATTTATTTTTAATCTTAATCAGAAATATGTTTTGTTTTTCTCAGGGCATATCCTTTCTGTCTAAAAACAAATAGTGGCTTAAATAGTCAAATTTACCAACTCAATATATATTGGAGATAATTCTGAAATTAATGAGATTTCTAAATGTTGACTTAATACCTAATTGCTGGACATCTTTATTTTCAAAGGGGCAGAGGCAGTTTTCATTTTTGAGATCCTACAACACAAGATTGTGCATCTGTGGTTCACAGATCACTAACACAAACACACACACACACATACACACATTTGCACAGGCCTGGCTGAAGGTTAGCAACATAATAAGGTCACATTGATTGTCTGATGACTCACTGCCATGTGTGATTGAGTGTCCTGCTCGTCCTCGGGTCGTTCGGTGTCTCTGATTCTCCTCCCCACACAATCAGTCCCCAGTCCCCACATTCCCTCATCCGCATTACTCTATGCTATCATTTAATATAGGACTAGATAGTCCGGGAAATAGCGCCCGTCCGCCCGGTGCTCCTTCTTTTTTCTCCTACTCCAACTCTTCAGTCTGATCTTTCTCTTCCTGTTTTCTGTTGCTGCTTCCATGCCTCTTTCATTTTCTTTTATATCTTCTTTTTATATCTTCTTTTTTTCTTCTTTTCTGTGGCATAACCATTATTTTCCTCTCCCTCTGTGCTCCCTTGACAGTCTCAATTTTGACTTTTACATTTCTACTGTCACCTTTCCTTTTGAAACCTGTTGAAGAATAGTTGATTTTCTTACAATTGATAACCCAACTCAACGTTTAGCTGACAGTATATCTAAAGTAGCAGTTATTTTATGTGATGTGTCTGGTTGTACAAAAGGCCTGACCAGGTTGTTTCTTAATTATGCTTTAGTGTGGCATCTGTTCACACAACACTATACAGAAAATTACTATGGCTTTGTTTACCCTTTCAGAGAACTGGCTATTTATTCTTCTAAAGTCAGTAGTACCCAGAAGTGCAGAATGAGGGGAAACCATGATACCCTGACACAAGGGGGTGGAGATCAAAATCATGGCAAAGATGGCAAAGTCAAAGAGCATTTTATCATGTCTGTACATACTGAAGTACAAGTTAAAGATGTTATGATAGTGGTGTTTTTAGTGGTAATCTATGCTTTCACATAGATTGTTGGTATTTGTTGTACGGTGTATGGTATGTAATGTACTGTATCTTTTTCTGCGTGCATGTGTGTGTATGTGTCTTGGAGTTTGAGAGATGCAGTTTGTTTGCCTGTGTGTGTGTATGTCTGTGTGTGTTGGGGCTTCTGTGTGTGTTCTGTATGTGCGTGTTGAGACTTTAGCGGAGGTGTGCACATGCTGGGACTGTGTGTGTGTGTGTGTGTGTGTGTGTATGTGTGTGTGTGTATTAAAATGACTCAGCACCCCTGTTCAGCTAGATTTACTCCCCATATTTACCTCATGCGCTGACTCCCCTCCCTTTTCTTTTTCCTTGTCTCTCTTGTCACTCCATCTCTCTTTCCTTTGTTCTTTGTGTCACTCCATCTCTCTGCTCTCTCATCTTCTCTCTCTGCCCCCTCTTCTATCTCTTAATCCCCCCTTTACCTCCCACTCGCTCTCTCTCTCTCTCTCTCTCTCTCTCTCTCTCTCTCTCTGTGGCAGAACCTTGCTGCATCAGCCACGTGCTCTCTGTTTATGACCAAACAGGGTGGGAGAAAGAGACAGAGAGAGGAAGGGAGGGGGGAGAGAGAGAAACAGAGAAAGAGAAGTAGAGGAGGGGAGGGTGAGAGAGAAAGAGAGCGATCTAGATAACAGAACAGCTCCAGGAGGACAAGCATCTCTTACAGACACAGGCAGACACAGACTCACTCTTTCACTCTGTCATACATTCTGACACACACACACATACATACACAAACACACACACACTCTAACTCCCACGCAAACGCTCGTGTGCAGACGCAGCCTGAGCGAGACGAGGACACCAGGGAAGAGGAAGCAGAGGACTCCAACGCCACAGCAGTACCACCAGCACCAGTGGAAAGCCACCTACACCTCTACAGGTAAGAGCCTCCACAGCTCCACCGTCTCCCCATGGTCCCAGTGTCCACCCTACAGGGACCTGAGCTCACAAGAGCCCCTAGAATAGTCATGTATTGCTGGGTGGATAAGAGGCCTTTTGGGGAGTGAGGCTGTTTGCCTTTGATGTTTGTGTGTGTGTGTGTGTGTGTGTGTGCTTTTTTGTGCGTGTGGTTTCTTACATGTACGGCTGTTGGGTTCTTTAAAAACAACTATCAAACAGTTGTGGGACAGTTATGTTTGTATGTGCATGTTGTATTTTAGTGTTTGTTTTAAGTGCTTGGTTTTTATAGGAGGGTTAGAATGGTTGATTAATAATGGTAGAATAATACTGTTGTTTGTGTTTGTCTATGTGTGTATGTATGTGCAGTGTGGGTGGGTGCAGTATCTGAAGTGCTTGTTTTTGAGCTGTTCCGTGTCCTGATTGGGATGTCCAGATTCCTAGTGTTAGTCCGGGGGCGGGGGTAGGGGTGCTGGGGGCTAGGGTGGGTGGGCATGTTTTGAAGTGGAATGCTGGAATGCTTGTTGATATGATGTGTACTTTGAAATAATTAATTAATATTTAAATTGAAGTTAAGTGTTTGTTGTTAAATATATAAGTTTTACGTGTCACATTTTGTTATGAGTATTTCCAGTTTTTTATTGTCAAGGTTGATTTTTGTGCTTTGATATGTTGATTATTACATTGGATTTGTTTGTGCATGTGCAAATGGTTTTGTGTGCCTGTGTGTGTGTATGCGTGTTGGTGTTGTTGAGTTGAGACGGCGTAAAGTTTTCTCTCGACGGTGAATTATCAATACATTCAAATGGACCTCTGAACAGTTTTCGAGACCGCCTGATTCTTCTGCTAACCCTCTCGTCTGGGAGAACAGAACAGTGGAGCGTGCAGGACGAAGGAGCTGGGGTAGGGGGGGTTGTCATATCAGACACTAGAGAGGAACAAGGGCTTACAGCAGGAGAGAGAATAGGAGAGAGGAGAGAATAAAAGAGAGAAGAGGAGCTTAATTCCTTGCAGCAGATTGGCAGAGCGATGCCAGCATCAGGCTGGGTGGGCACGGGGCCGAGTGGTCGACGGGCAGGTGCAATTTATAAACCCTGCAGAGGAAGTGCATCACGGGCATGCGGAGAGGGCCGAGCCACAGGGGGAGGAGACGCTCCAAGAGATTCACGAGGAGCGGGAGGAGGAGGAAGAGGGGGGAGAAGAAGCTGAAGGAGGAAGGGGGGGGGGGGGGGGAGGGGGGGGGGAGGGGGGGGGGGGGATGTAAAGAGGGAGGGGGGGGGGGGGTGAGAAGGAGGAGGAGAGGGAGGAGGTTATATATAAAAGGCTCCAGGACTTTTCATGGCTATGCGAAAAATAATGGAAATATTTGTCAGCTTGTCAGTGTGAAGGACTTGTCACAGGTGCGGAGGAGGTGAATAGGTGCAGCATTCGTGTCTGTCAGCGCAGCACTAGAGAATACAGTTTGTTTGTTACGGGTTATTTATTGGCCCACCTCCAGGCCAGGCCTGTTTTTATTTCCCTTCATATCTGCAACAACTGGTCAGGAGCCAGCTGATCACAGCCTGGGGCAGCTGGTGATTTTGTGTGTGTTTGTGTGTGTGTGTCCGTGTGTGTATGTGTGTGTGTGTGTGTGTGTGTGTGTGTGTGTGTGGGCAAATGTGCGTCAGCCGTCCGTTTGTACGTTGCATGTATGTATCCTTGAGTGTGTGTGTGAGTGTGTGCGTGCATATGTGAGACAGCCGCCTGTGCGTGCGTTGCATGCATGCATGTGTGTGTGTGTGCGTCTCTGTGCGTGTGATGGAAGTTTCCACATGGTTCAGTTTGCAATTGGTTTGTGAGTCTCTCCACTCATATTCATTGAATGACCTATTTTGTGAAGGCATTGATTCAAAGGCAGCCAGTTAAAGAGAGCTTACACTCTGCTTATCATTCACACTGCAGAGAGAGGAAGTGAGTGGGGGAGAGAGTTTGTTTGAGTATAAAGTATATTTGGATGGATGTGGGTGTAGTTCTCTTTCGTTTCGAAGCCGAAACGTACGAATGGATGATGCCTATCATCTCCTACTTTTTCTGAAGTCAATTTTAACCAACCCTTTGATAAAAGGGCAGTAAGCGCTCTGACGCGCGCAGGCAACTACTTAGACAGCCCTGCGTGACGTCAGAAAGTCTATATATTGACTGCGCTTACGCTTCAGGCCCTCTTTGCCTCTTTCACCTCGCCTACTGTGTGTGTTCTGAGTCACTCCGTTTGTTTTCGTAAATATTCTTTAAAAAATCAACGGCTTTTTGAAAGCCCACCACAGCAGTTTTTTTTTTCAAAACTTCCGGAATCCATCCTTCTCAAAGTCACTCATGTCGGTCCCTACCTGGTACCAAGAGTCGTTGGATGGCACCGCTTAGATGTCTCGACTGGAAACGGCTAATGGCGGCTGCCGACCGCCATACTGTCTGCTTCTGCCTTAGGATGGAACACGCCACTGGTGTTCTCTCAGCCGAGCTCCGCTGTGATCGGCTGTCTCCCGCGGCTATCTTGAACTTCCCCGGCGTCTTTGCTGAGTCGCCCGGACAATCTTCGGTGGCAACGCGGCCTGCAGCTAGCTACCTAGCTGCTTGTCAGCCGCCTACTAGCCAGCTAGCCACGGCCCAGCTCGCTAACTCTTCAGCTAGCCCTATCGCGGCCTCCTTGCCGTGCGGCTGGTTCTCCGCACCTGGCTGAAGAGGCGGATGATCCCGCCATCGAAGCCGTCGACAAAGATGGGGTTACCTCCCTCCTCTCGACGACAACACGGCCGGCAGCCAGCTACCTAGCTTCTAGTCCCTAGCCAGCTACCAGGAGGCTAGCCGCCATTGACTCGCCGCCACCCGGCCAGAAGACTCTTGCCGCTCAGCTTGCTAGCGAGCTAGCTCTGTGCCGCTCAGGCAGCTAGCAGGCTAGGCCTGCGCTTGCCTCAGCATGGAGGAAGCAGTGCCGTTGGCCTTCTGCCGCGCAGCCTCGGCAACGCTCACACTCGTGTGGACGTGCACTTTCAGCCACGCGCCCGTCGAGCCAGGAGCGACGCAGACGTCAGCAGCGATCCTGAAGCGATGTCACGCGGCTCCTGCCCGTTGCCCGCTCTGCCTTGAGTGCTTAAAAGGCACGGGTTTTCGTTCTGCAGCCCTCAGCTCATAACACTTCCCCTGCTTCGGCGAGCCTCTCTGTTCTCGCGCCCTCGCGGGCGCTGAGTTTGCCTTATTCATCAGCACTCCGCACACACGCTTCTTCGGTCTGACGCATTGCCATAAACCCATTCGCCCCCAGGCAATGGACGAGCGCCACGTTGGAGACGGTCGCGATCAGAGGGCGCTCTTCAGCCTCTCTCGCCGATGTACGTCTCGTTTCTCGCAGACTCACACGTTACCTAGCCATTCGCCTCCGGGCATTGTTCCTGTGACGCATCTGAGATGGCCGCGAACAGAGAGCGCTCTTCAGCCTCTCTCGCCGCCCTCGCCGCCTCGGTTAGTCGTTTCATCGCTATCAGCTTACGCACACCGTGCGGTCTGCGTCTTGCGTGACGTCACGCCCCAGCGGCGCCCAGGTGGCGCCAGGGCTACTACTGACATCACAACCTCCGCGTCCTCTGACCCACTCGCCCCTGAACAGTGGGCGTGCGGTGCGTCGGAGGCGTTCACGGTCGAGAAGCGCTCCCCAGCCTCTTTCGCCGCCCTCGCCGCCTCTGTCGGTCAATTTGTCGCCCAGGTGCGGGCGGAGCTGTCTGCTCAGTCAGACGCATCTGCCATCGCACGGCCGAGAGACTTCTCCCCCTTCAACACGGACGTCGCTGACGCATGCTCCAGGTCGGCCGCCCTAGGGGGCGCCGCCGGTGATGTGCGCGGCTCGCCAGTCACGCGTGAGCGCCAGTGGGTCTCATACACGGTCGGCTTGCCCTCAGCCTCCGCACTACGACGAGTGTCTACCATGTCATTTTTACGGTCTCCACCGCGCATTCAGCTTACGCACGCCATGCGCTATGCGCCTTACGTGACGTCACGCCTCGACGGCGCCCAGGTGCCGCCGAGGCCTCTTCTAACGTCACGGCCCCCGCGTCCTCTGTCTCACTCGCCTCCGAGCAGTGGGCGTGCGACGCGTCGGAGTCATTCACGGTCGAGGAGCCCTCCCCAACCTCTCTCGCCGCTTCTGTCGGTTGATTTATCGCCCAGGTACGGGCAGAGCTGTCTGCTCAGTCTGACACCTCTGCCATCGGGCAGACGGGAGACTTTTCCCCCCTCTTCAAGGACGTCGCTGACGCGCGCTCCAGGTCGGCCGCCCCACGGGGCGTCGCGAGTGAAGTGCGCAGCTCACCGACCACGAACATCGCTGACGCGCGCTCCGAGTCGACCGGCCCACGGGGCGTCGTGAGGGCAGTGCGCAGCTTACCGACCACGGACATCGCTGACACGCGCTCCGAGTCGACCGCCCCACGGGGCGTCGCGAGTGATGTGCGCGGCCCGCCAACCACGCGTGGGCGCCCACGGGTCTCACACATGGTTGCCTTGCCCTCAGCCTCCACGTTATGTCGGGGCTCTACCCTGTCAGTCGGACGCTCTTCAGCTTCGCAGACAGCCTCAGCCATTGACCTCGGCTCCCTTAGTGCCACTCGGGGGCAGCATAGCACTTCGTTTGTCCTTGCTGCCTCCTCACTCCGCCGCTCTGCTCAGGCAGAATTGGGCGATGTGCACAACGTCGCGTTGGGTTCTTTCAACAGTGTTGAAAGGCTATCAACTGCAGTTCAGGTGGCCACCCCCGCCCTTCAGAGGTGTCTTGGAGTCAGTGGTGCCCCCCTCCAGGGCCCCTGCTCTCAGACAAGAGCTTCGCGATCTCTTGAGAAAGGGCGCTATTCAGCGCGTAGATCCGACGCTCGCGCGCGCAGGTCGTTACAGTATGTACTTCCTTGTGCCCAAGTAGTCGGGCGCTTTTCGCCCTATTCTAGACCTCAGAGCGCTCAATGCTTCGCTCAAACCTCTCACCTTTCGCATGCTCACGGGGCGCATGGTGGCGGAGTCAGTCCGCCAGGGGGATTACATGGTCACCATAGACCTTCAGGACGCCTATTTTCACATAGGCATAGTTCCGAGGCACAGGCGTTTTCTACGCTTCGCCTTCGAGGGCAGAGCTTACGAGTACACAGCCCTCCCCTTCGGTCTGTCTCTGGCACCTCGGTGCTTCACCAAGTGTGTGGAGGCGGCGATTGCTCCTCTACGCGCTCAGGGTATCAGACTCCTCAATTACTTGGACGACTGGATGCTGCTAGCGAGTTCCAGACAGCTCCTAACTTCACAGGTTCACACTGTGTTGCATCACCTGCACGATCTGGGCTTCTTAGTAAACCTAAGCAAGTGCATGCTCTCTCCCTCTCAGGAGGTCGAGTTCTTGGGTGTGAGACTGAACTCACGCTCAATGAGAGCGACGCTCACTTCGAAGAGATTACAGGACGTCAGGGCGTGTCTATGCCACTTCAGACTAGGTGCCTGCGTTTCGGCCAGGCTGTGTCTCAGACTGACAGGCCTCCTGTGCGCCGCGGGTGGCGCTGTCCCACTCGGCCTTTTACACTTACGCCCGCTGCAGCTCGCCTTAGCGGAACTGGGTGTGTCCTCCAGGTCGAACCCCGCCCGTCGGATCTTAGTATCCAGACGCATGTGGCTGGCCCTGGCGCATTGGCGCAGGCCGTCGTCCTTCACCAAAGGCGGTGCGCTGGGCGCTGTAGCCAGACGCATGACGGTGACCACCGATGCGTCCAAGAGCGGCTGGGGCGCCGTTTGCTGCGGTCGCCCAGCCAGGGGGACATGGGGCGCAGCCTCCAGGAGGCTACACATCAATGTGTTAGAGCTCCTAGCTGTCTTTTGCGCTTGAAAGAGTTTCTCCCTCTTCTCAGAGGAGAACACATTCTGGTGCATACGGACAACACCACTGTAGTGGCCTATATCAATCGCCAGGGCGGCACACGCTCTCCGGAACTGTTTTGCCTGGCGTACAAGCTGCTCACCTGGGCCTCTCGCCACTTCCTGTCGATCAGGGCGTCGCATTTGCCCGGTGTGCGCAACACAGGCGCGGACCTCCTCTCCAGGGGTGTTCCGCGTGCAACCGAGCTTCGTGCCTATTTGACGCGTACGCAGAGCATCAGGAAGACGAACCAGTTGTTCGTCTGCCATGGCGAGCGTGCCAAGGGTCAGGCCTTGTCTACCCAACGCATGTCGCATTGGCTTACTGAAACCATACGTCTGGCATATGAGGCGGCGGGTGCTCCTCCGCTTGCTCATGTCAGGGCGCACTCCACCCGTGGAGTGGCGGCTTCTTGGGCCTTCTGGAAAGGCGTCCCTATGCAGGATATCTGTCTGAGCGCTTCATGGGCCTCAGGCAACACCTTCGCGCGTTTTTACGTATTGGACGTCACCAGGCCGGGTGTAGCAGAGAGTGTTCTGTCTGGGCCCGGCGGCGGTCCCATGGGTCTTCCCACCTCGGGCTCCTCGGTGTAGGGCTCTTGAGGCTTGGTTGTAGTGATCCATTCGTACGTTTCGGCTTCGAAACGAAAGAGAACGTTACGGATACTAACGTATCCTCGGTTCTCTGAGTGAGAAGCCGAAATGTACGCTTTGGGCCTCAAGTCGCCGACGCTGGCGAGCTTGGCAAAGAGGACCTGAAGCGTAAGCGCAGTCAATTTATAGACTTTCTGACGTCACGCAGGGCTGTCTAAGTAGTTGCCTGCGCGCGTCAGAGCACTTACTGCCCTTTTATCAAAGGGTTGGTTAAAATTGACTTCAGAAAAAGTAGGAGATGATAGGCATCATCCATTCGTACGTTTCGGCTTCTCACTCAGAGAACCGAGGATACGTTAGTATCCGTAACGATTTATAATTGCTTGTGTATGACATTTCCTGTGAATGATGATGGAATGCACTAATATGAGTGTCAGATTCAGCGCGTCTGTGCTTTCTTGGCAAATGGTGTTTAGTGCAGTTTTAGTACTTAATGGGTGTGTGTATGTTAATGTGTGAGTGTATGTGTGAGTGAGAGAGAAAGAGAGTGAGAGGGTGAGAGAGAGAAAGAGAGTGTGAGAGGAAAAGATGGCATATGGTGTTTAGTGAGTGATAATTTCTGCTGACAGGCTGCAGTAGTCGACTTGCTGAGTGTTTGTCAAGTTTTCTGAGAAGTGCTGGCTGTGAATGTTAGAGACGTCAATATGAATCCCAATATTAGTGTGCTGCCGAGGAATAGATTAAAGGCGTATCTGGCCCATGTTCTGCCCGGTCAGATGACTAAATACTAGGAGTTTGTGATGTGGAAGGTTACAGCATTAACTTTCGAGAGTGTTTGTGTGCATGCATGACATGTCATCACTTTATCATTAAGTCTGTTAAGTCTCGTGTGTGTGTGTGTGTCTGTGTGTGTGTGAGATAGAGTGTGTAGGATTTGAATTTACTCAAAGGTAAGGTGTATGTTTTTTATGTCTGTATATGACAAAAGATCTGGTCAGAGGCTCTTCCTGTTGACGAAAAGATGCTACACACACACACATACATACACAAACAAACACATAGAAACCCACACACTCTTTTTCTCTTCTGGTTCCATGTGGCACCTGCAGATGGGGCCCGGATTGTTCTGGAACTTCCCTCCCAAGGCTAGCTGCACAGTTCCTCAGAGCCTTCTGCAGAACATGTAGGTAGCCCTCGCCACTACGTGTGACATCACCTGCCAACCGCCAACCGCTGGTCTGGTCTGTTGTGCTTGTGCCTGTCTCTGTGCGGCTCGGCGCACTCTTCACGCCGCATGCCATCTCTGTGCTCCTGCTCCATCAGCCAATAAGCTGCTTCATTTTACATCAAGCTGATATCCACCGACCAATCATACCAGTGCGCTAATCATACCAGTGGGCCAATAGCCTACTCCCGTGTTGGTCCAGGAGAGATGGAAATAGTACTGCTCTGGTAGGGTAAACAGCAAAGCAACCATTGCTGAACAAACAAATTGGCCATATTGTTGGTCTATAGTCAAAGGAAAGATTTAAAGGGTCTGTGTGAGGATTAGGGTTCTTTTCTCCATGTATTGTTCTCTGTTAAAGCATGCAGATGCATAATTCCTCCTAAATGGACACCTCTAACCCCTCTCCCCAACAAACAAACAAACAAACACACACACACACACACACACATACAGGCTTCACACATGAGTCTTCTTTTACGAATTCACCAACCAACAGATATTCCCATTCATAAAGAGACGTTGAAAACATGGATTAGAAAAAAGGAACCAGAATCCGTCCTCTACACACAACACACACACACACACACACACACACATACACACACACACGCATATGCATATGCACACCTTCCTCCTTCTGTTCACTTGGGTCTGAGCCATGGTGCCAGGTAGCTACTGACAGGAGGTGGGGCAGGCCTGGGAAAGTATGTGTGTGTGTGTGTGTGTGTGTCTGTGTGTGCGCACACGCAAGAATGCAATTGAGAGCATGAGCAGAGTGTTTGTTTTTATCTGTATTCATGGTGCAGTGTTCAAAGAGGCAGACTGTAGATTCCTCAGAGGCCACAGACACACACACACACACACAGAGGGAGAGCTGACTGCTCTGCAGATTCCTTTTGGACCTAGGGATAGTTAGACTTTGAAGCTTGGCAGAGAGTGCTTCATGCTGTGTGTGTGTGTGTGTGTCATAAAGTGTGTGAAATGAGCCCTCACTGAAGAATTGGCCTGCAGAGGATGCCTTTATTTAAATCCGAATTTGATCTCAGTCTCCAGATTGTTCCTCGGGCTGAGTTTGTGTACAGTACTCCGCATCCTGCATCCTGCATCACACAGAAGCACACGCTGTTATGCAGTAGCCTATTCTATGCAAACATACACAATATAACATACAAAACATACAAAAACATACACACACACAAAACAAACATCAACAAACTGTCTTGACTTGGTTCAGTTGTCTGGTATCGAATAGGATGCTCTAGTCCGAAACCATCCCAGACGCCGCTGACAGGAAAAGTCCAGTCTGACACTGATCTACGTCACAGTGAAACAGACCTAAACATTTCTTGGCTCTGATTACGGAAGAGTTCCAGTGTGTGAAACAGATCTAGGCTTTATTGCACTCTGGTGATGGCAAAAGCCCAGTCTGAAATGGTGAGAGAAAAGGCCCAGCTCTCTGGTTACAGTCACATGTCAACTTCAAATCGATCTCCTGACCATCACGGTGTACTTACTCACATCACCCAACCCAGCCCTTATCCCTTTTTACTAGACTTTGTCCTAGTGTGTGTCTGTGTGTGTATGATAAAGATTAATGGCAGCTATCAACCAACATCTAGTAAATGAAAGTCAGTCAGTGGCTGTCAAATGTTTGCTTCTTTAAAAGAGTGTCTGTCTGTCTCTGTCTGTCTGTTTGTGTATTTGTCTGTTTGCCTGTTTGAGGTTGCCTTTCTTTTGAAAACTACTGTAGTTTTGTAGTATGTACTGGACTTATGAACTTTTTAGGACTTAGGCAGCTTCTCTGAATCTCTGTAGGTTCCTAGATGCTGTTGCTCTTCTTCTCTGTGCATCTTTCTGTGTATCATCCCACTGTCAGTTCCCCCAACTCTCCAGTGAGCCCTCAGGGCAAGACACACTCCTTTGTTCTAGATCTGCGCTGTTTGCTGTTAGGGGAGGGGGGGGGGGGGGGGGTCATGATATTGAGTTGCCAGTGACAGGATTACAAAGATATTTTAAGAAGCCCCCCTTTGTTTCTGAGCACTGACACCGCCAGGGAAGAAAAAGAAGAATCTGTGGTTGAGATGCGTTGTGCCCTCAATTCTCAATTCTCAGCAAGGGATGAGACCACAAAAATATTTCTGCAGCGGAGAGGGAAAATAAGGTCCACCAGGGCCCAGAAGAGAGCTGTTTTGACTGGGTAAAGCACTTCCAGCGGTTGTCATAGCAACGGCAACTGCGGTAGAACTCAGGAGAGAGATGGGGATTAAGGCTATGAGAGACAGAAAAACAAACTCGGGAATTATAACACAATATCCTACCTCCTCAGACACTTAGATACCTATACACACATCTCGCCTCTTAGCTCACCATAATTAACGTTAGATCAGGGCCAGTGTTGTTGTCGCATCAGGTGTTAATGGATCGGCTGCCAGCAGGGGGAGATGTTGTTCCGGCTACAAATAGACTAAATCCAGTCAAACCTGTCAGATGAATTTGGCTGCAGAGCAAAAGAAGTGGGAGTCTGTAAGCAGAAGGCACTCAGGCTTATGTAAGCGCTCCTCAGTGGACGCATGAGACACCAGTGAAGTTGGCATCTGTTGCAACGGGGCAGCGAGAAGCCCAGAGAGACCCAGATTAAAGCTGACTCGGGAAAGCATGCCAGTTGCTGGTTTGCCACCACAGCTCTGGCGGATAATGCCCCGGTCAGAGTTTGCTTTTGGGGTGGTATAGTTGTGCATATAACCGTCACTGTCATATAATGTTTAGTTTGGGTTATGTAACCTAGATGATGACCAAAAGGAAAGAGATATGACACTCTCTCACATACAAGCTGAAAAAGAAGTTCAGTTGCTTATCACTGAACACCATGACTATCCACACATACACATAATCCGATTTCTACATTTCCCTGAGAGATTTACAAATCACATCATTCAAAAAATTCAAACAAAATATTTTCAATAGAATACATAGCGTCACCCATGCCTAGCAGAAAGATTCACCTACCGTATGCCATAGAGCATATGCCATCTATGACATGAATAATAAACAGGTTATTGATTCTCCTCCCCTCCCAAAATAGTAGCCATGACCCAATCTGAAGATGTGTTGTTTACTGTGTGTTGGGACTTTTAAATACGGAGGAGTGTGTGTGTGTGCGTGTGTGCATGCATACGTAAGTGTGTGTGTGCGTGTGTCTGAGTGTGTGTTAGATGAGAAGAGAGACATGGCAAGTGCATAATGTGATGTGATATGTATGTACTCAGATAATAGGGTACTGAGCCCCCTTTCCAATCTGATTCTAGAGCTGTTGTTGCCAGGCAGCACAGTTAGCCTGGTGACCTCTCCCGGCAGGCCGATCAATGCCATCGACTAGCTGCTGACCTCACTGTTTAATTACCAAAGGCCCCTGGAACCGGGAAAGTGCCAACTCTCATCCCCACACAACATGAGACAACCTGACCCACCTACCTCTGTCAGGAGCTGTGTTTGTGTGTGTGTGTGTGTGAGGGTGTGTTTGTGCACGCAAGCCAGTGTGTGTAAGTGTGTGAGGGTGGACTAGAGGCTGGCAAGGAGGCTGAAGAGATTTTTAGGGTTTAAAAAGGCAACTTTTTTTTTTTTACTAACAAAATCATACACAACAGTGCACTTGACACCATCCCCACTGCACCTCTGACCTAAACTTTAGACCCAATCCAACCACTCATGACCTACACCTTAACACTAAACTCACATGCAACAGCTACATTCCTGCAAGGTTCATAGGTCAAAGTCCTTACTCTGAATCTTAACACATACAATTTATCCCCCAACCACGTTTTCATAACCAGCCACAATCCTAAACACAGAACTACTCTCACTCCCTCATCAGGCTGTAAGCACACAGTGTTTGGGCACCTTCTGCATCAGCTGAAAGGCAAAGCCATTTTCCCAGGACAACAGTCTGTATATATGTATTATGACAGTAATGTAACACAAACACCCCTCTCCCCATCCCCATACCATCAGTCCCCATATTGCCTTCCTCTCGTCTCTGCTCAGACCTCCATCCCCATGCGAGCTCTCAGGCCCTCGTGGTCTCCTCCTCCAGGCCTGCCGTGGCTTTGGCTCCCTGCTTGACCATATGCTCATCAGTTCAGTCCCAGTGCTGCCCAGTGTGCTGGGAGGCATAAAACTTAGTGTGTGTGTGTGTGTGTGTGTGTGTGTATGTGTGTGTGTGTGTGTGTTTGGGGTGCTGCTATTGGTGGTTAAGTGTTTCGTTTATTAATTTCTTTCATTCAATTCTTTGAAACACTTATGAAGTGTGTGTTGCTATGGCTATTGCAGGTTGCTCTCCAGGATGGCTGCAATGAAGGAGCAGCAGTTCACTGAGGAGAAACCCTTGTTGCCGGAGCAACGAGGACATGACACAGAGATGGTGAGTCACTGTGATGATCCATGTCTGTGTGTGTTTGTGTGTGTGTTTTTTTCATGTCTATGTGTATTCTTACTTGTGTGGTTACATGTTTATTAACACTGGCATGTTTGTTAACACTGACAAACGCTGGATGCATGCCTTTGTTATGTTTTTTTCCTTCATCACAGTCAACTCCTGAAATGAATAGTGCTTAAAATACTAATAAATACAAGCTATGCCAATAATGGATTTGTCAATAACCTTACTCCTTGTGCAACTTCAGCTAGTAGTATTAGTGTGTGTGTTTGTGTGTACGTGTGTGTCTAAGTACACAAGTCTTTGTGTGTGCTTCTACACATACAATACAATTGTAGGGGCGATGGTGGCGCAGGTGGTAGAGGTGCCGTTCGGCAACCGGAGGGTTGCAGGTTCGAGCCCTGCTCCATCTGACTACATCGAAGTATCCTTGGGCAAGATACTGAACCCCGATTGCTCCCGGTGGCAGGATGGTACCTTGCATGGCAGCCACTGCCACCGGAGTATGAATGCATGTGTGTGAATGGGTGAATGAGAGGCATACGTTGTAAAGCGCTTTGAGTGCTCGTAGGAGTAGAAAAGCGCTATATAAATGCAGTCCATTTACCATTTACACACACTGCAAGTATAAGTATCGGATGCTTTAACAGCTCATCTTACTGTTGGCACAGCCTCACATTTACCCTTGCACTTGCCATCCCACACACTAGGCGGCACTGTGGAGACAGTGGTGTGTCTGCTGGTATGTAGTGAGTGACGTGTGTCCCTATGTATCTAACTGACTTATTATATTATTATATTGTTTTGTATGTGCACAATTTATGTGTGTGTGTTTGTGTGCATGCAATGACTGACGTCTGTGTGTGTCCGATGACTGGCATGTGTGTTTGCGTGTCCAATGACTGACCTCTGTGTGTGTGTGTGTGTGTGTGTGTGTGTGTGTGTGTATGTCTGTGTCTGTGCAATGACTGGCGTGCATGTGTATATGGTAGCCTCGGCGGAGCAGCGCTGCAGCTGCATTTTGTGTGAATGCGCTGCCATGCGCCATGCCGCCCTCTTGCCCCCCATGCACCAGCCGACCTCGCCACCGCTGGCATAAGATGGCACATCACTGGCTTCACGTCACTCGACATCGGACGAGCGGGTGCCTCCCGGTAACTACAGCACTTAGTCAGGACTGGCTGCTCACAACTACACACACACACACACACACACACACACTGGTTAGCAGTGCACCACTGGAACCAGATATACCTGTCAGACAATTACCAAGACCCAATCCATTTGGGTTTTGTGCTGTGTATTCTCATAAAACACTCAGTCAACACAATTTTTACTAGACTCGGTCTTAGTCACTCTACAAGTATGACACCAGTTTCTTTTGTATTAAATCACGATCAGAGAGATCATTTTTGATAAGTCAGTCGTCTGTGAAAGTGTATTAGGGTACTCTTTGCTTGTATCGCCTTCAGATGCTTCAGCGGTAACACAAAACCATAGACTAAATCAAGATTTTGCATCAGACACCGTAATATTAGTTACACAGCGCCTCCTACAGTCCCTGGACCGCTACTACACATCAGCAGTGGGAGGAAAGTGACACCTGCTGGTCCGACAGCACCCAGCATCCCTGTGCCTAACACCCACCCAGCCAGCTCACTTCTCACCTGTCTGCACACACCATGCCCTCACAGCCCTGACTCCTGCAGTTACCCACACCCCCTGTGACTAGGACCGTGCACCGCAGTGACTCTGGGCAGCCCGGGAGGAGATAACTCCCCATTTAGCACTTCCTTGGGGCAGGTGGAAGTTGGATTGATTGCATTTGAGTAGGTGGTAGAATAGACTCGTATTTGTTTCAGATTCTTCCATTTCTGCAGTGGAGTCCGGAAGACCTTGTCTCTGAGGTCTTCTAGCCCCAAAGCATGCCCGGTCAGTCAGACTCATAGGCCTCCTGAGGCGGTCTGTCAGACATTATGTGGCCCCAAACGATGTTTTTTTTTTTTTTTTACAACACCATCCAATCAAGGACGCTGGTTCCTCTGCTGCTCTGCTTGTGCCTTGTGTTGGCTGGACTGCTGTGCCCCACACAGATGTGTGGTGTGTAATGTGTGATGTGTCGTTGAGCACCATTCCTTGTCTCCTCCACACCGGTCTCCATCAAACTAACTCCGTCCTTCTGGGGATGTTTACACCACCATTTCTTACCCTTACAGAGGAGGTTACTGTGTATGTGTTGTGTTGTGGCTGTGTCTGTGTGTACTGTATGCGTCAGTATCCATTTGTGTGTGCTCCACGTTTTCTTGTGTGTAATGTGTTTGTGTCTGTGTTGTTCAGGTGTGTGTGTGTGTGTGTGTGTGTGTGATGAATTCCGGAATGCAGTTGCAATCCTCAAGAATGGGTTCTGTACGTTTGTGACCTAACATGCATTCTTGACATGCTTCCTCTAAGACCTCTAACACCATCTTTGGTCCCCAAGAGAATGTGATAACTTTCCTTCAGCAGTGGTGCCTACTACAGCTGCTCGTGGATGGTCCTGTAACACCTTAACCCTCTAAACCACAACTTCATCTCCTTTTCATCTCCTCATAAAGGGGCTGAAGGTTGTTACAGCGAATTGCATTTTCCTAATGTTTTCTTGGCATTTGTGTGTGGCCTTTCTGCAGGAGAACTGCGAAACCATGACAGTTGTTGGAGACTGGAAGGTAAGAAAAATGTTCATATGACACACACACACACACACACACACACACACACACACACACACTCACATGTATGCCTGTTTTTCCCTAATGAGATTTCACACTGCATTGCTGTCTGACACCATTTTTGCACTGATCTCACCCACCTGTAAGTGTGGGTTGGTGTGTGTGTGTGTGTGTGTGAGTGTGAGAGAAAGAGAAAGAGAGAGAGTTTGTTAGGAGGCATAATACAAGGTGTGAAAGAAGAGGTGTCTGTGTGTATTCTTAACTCTCTTGCCTTCGGCACATGTGTGACTTGGATCTGAAGTGAAAAGCACAGAAGCTTGCCCTCATTCCATCCTCCTATGCTCATAACATACTCAAATACAAGCATATACAGTAGCTGGGACAGAACATTTTTCTGTGGTTTAAAGTGGAAGTCACGGCGCATAGTTATGAGTTATTTCAAACTTAAACAATAAAAAAACTACTGCACAGGGGAAGATTTAAAAAAAGATGAAAGAAAATGATCCATTTTTGAAATGCATTAAAATGATTGCATCTGGCAAGGTATTAAAATGATTGCATCTGATTGGCAAGGTATTAAAATGATTGCATCTGGCTCAACACAGTCCTCAAAGCCATACACCACCTCAGTATCAATGTCTTTGAAATGCTACCCTTTGGAAAGTACTTTTAAGGCCAAAACTGAGTGACTCAGAAAGAGCTTTTCCCCCCAAGATATGGATCATGAATACATAATTTACTTCAAATATGGATTTTTTTCTTGTATTTCTATTTTAAAATGATCTTTTTATTTATAAACAGAAATTATTTTTTCTGCAAAGATGAGAGAATAAGTCACAATCTCCATTTTACAGCTTTTTGTTCCTGTAAAAGCAAAACCTGACAAAACCATTTCTTGAATCTTGCGTTGCTGGGGTGCGAATAACCAAATTGCAAGGCTGAATACTGAGATGGTTTTCTGATGTTTGTCATCTGAATGACTTCAACATTCTACCCTAATTCAGAATAATTTCCCACCATGCTTTGTTGTAATAAAGAGACACAAAATATTTATATATCTTTTCCAAAGAGGATTTCAGACAGATGACTGCTAAAATGTAGGCGGCTAATAAAATTTTGCATGCACAAATATGTTGGGCGTGTGTTAAATCACTGATACCATGATACTGTGTGGCCCATTTGCCTTTGTGTTTTAAAGATGCTCATAGCAAGAATCAGCTCTGGTACTGAGGAGAGAGATGCTCTGAATCTAGCTTCTCGGTCATCCAATCAGATGCAGCCCTTCTGTGGATGCTAGCAAATCAGAGTCCTCACTCTACCCCCAACGCTGTCCTTAGACATCAGTGGGGGAGGGGTACAGTGATACAGAGTGAGGAAGACTGAGAGTGAGGAATAGAGAGAGAGAGAGAGAGGAAAAGAGGAGCGAGAGAGACTGCAGAGCGACCGAGTGCTAAGCGGAGGGTGAGAATCTGAACCATCTGTCTGCAGAGAGGAGCGTTGTCTCTTTCTCGCGCCTCTCCTGCATCTCTTTCGCTCCCTCTTCTTCCTCGTCCTGCCGACCAAAACACTAGGTAGCCATGCCTGAGTGCTGGGACGGGGTGAGTCCTTCCATCTGCCCTGTGGAGTGTGTGTGTGTGTGAGTGTGTGTGTGTATGTATGTATATATGTATGTATGTGAGCAAGAGAGAGAGAGAGAGAGTATGTGAGACTGTTTATTTTTTTTAAATATATGTCAGTATCCTATTGTATGTGAAATATGCATATAGTAGCTTGCTATAGAGAAGAGAGAAAGATACAATTAGATATTATAGATATTGTAGTTTGTGCACAACCTATAGAAAATAGAAATACTATATATAGTTTTTTTGTAAAAATTTCAATGTGAATTTTTAGGTCCTTTTATTGAGCATGTTGTCTAACCTTGAACTTGAATCATGCCGTAATATACCTTTTTTTGTAAGAGAGAGCTTAGAGCTTTTTTTTAGCTATTATTATTATTATTATTATTATTATTATTATTATTATTTACACAATATACATTTACACTTTGCTGTATTGGTGCCATATATTGATGTGGTGCTGTGTGGTCTTACCCTTGACACAGAAGCCCACTGACACACTAACACACTCCTGCTTAAATACATCCACATACACACGTACACGCATGTTCACATACCTACACACTGTAGCATGTATCAGGATGCTCAGAAACGCTTACAGCTGCCTGGGCTCAGTGACCTTGATAGAGCTGTGTGTGTGTGTGTGTGTGTGT
>JAGFZM010001369.1:0-16999 GCA_017657215.1 Limnothrissa miodon | reverse complement strand
CCCCTGCCTTCCACTGCCTGATCCTGCATCTCTGGCTTCCTGGGTGGTCTGCCTTCAGCTTCACAGATGACCCTGACATGATTGATACAGCCTCTAGCTGGCCCCTGGCTTGACTGCGCCTAATGACATGGGACTATATCCTGGGATTCTAATGGGACTCCTATATTACTTTACTTTATTTACCAAAATTTTCTTGTAATGTGTATCTAATGGAATAATAGTGGACTACTCACCATCTAAGAGACTGAAAACCTGCCCTAGGCAGTTGGGTTAGCCCCTTGAGCCGTCGGAACTGCCCAAGGTTTCTTCCTCTACCATAACAAGTAAAAACAAAAAAACGCTGCTAGGGAGTTTTTCCTTGCCCCTGTTGCTCATTGGGCCTCTTGTGTTAAGCGTTTTGTGACATGCCTTTTGTAAAAATGCGCTATATAAATAAAATTGAATTGAATTGAATTGAATTAAAAGAAATCTCTTAATATTTAATTTCACAGTTGCAAAAGTATTAAAGAGGGGCTAAGCAACGTTCTGTTTTTTTCTCTCACAAGCTCCCTCTAAAGACCGCTGTATTGCATTGTATTGCACTGCATTCTATCGGAGGCGGTCCGCGCTGCTGAACATTGCAAGTGCTGTATATACCGCTATATCTGCACCGTTAGTTCGCCATGTAATGACTCATTTTAGCATCCTAAACAGTATGAAACGGATTAATTAAATGAAAAATGTTGAATAGTGGGCCTTTAAAGGCTAGAATTTTTGTGGAGAATACCTGTATCTATTTGTCTCATGCACAGGAGGCAGCCCAACTGATGCCAGCATCTATAACGGATGGCAATGACTGCTGGAGCACGACAAGTCAGCAGCCTAGCAGGTGAACACATTGGGCATTGTGCCCGTCATGTCTGACATGCCTGCTGGCTATGTCTTACCCTGAATGCTTGCCATCAAATGCCTTCTATATTTTAGTGACTTGGAAATTAGCTCTCACGTTTGTTTCCCGGTTAGCAAGGGTTATGATTTCCATTACATGGGCAATCTGAATAGCCCATCACGGTTCAGCTAATGTACGATCAAACAAATTAACTGTTTCAAATGTGAGCCTATTGTTTCACTAACATCTCTCTCTCTTTCTCTGTCTCTGTTGAGGGCAAAGCCTGCTGCATCAATGAGAACATGAAGTGAGCAGTTTAAGGAGGATAATCCCAGAACGTTTTGTTTGCAAGTGTATTTTAGTTGATGGGTCTCCTTGGTGACAGACCCTAAGGCGCAATTAATTGCGAGACTAAAGAGGCAACTCGGCATCCTGTTTCACACAACACTAAGTCGATTAGAACTCTTATTTAAACAAACCAAGACATTTCTCAGCAGGAAAGACTAATTTAATGAATAATCTTTATCTTATCAGACGGTACGACATCTTTTACAGAACTATTTTGTGTTCACATTCAGCTTGTCTACTACATAAGTAGTAGACAAGCTGAATTGATTTAAGCCTATGATTTAAGATTGATTGCAGGTGCATTCTTTCAACAGAAACATAACACCTATGAACTGTGACTTTGCCAATGAATTGCGTAGCCTATGTTTAATCCCAGGCTTCATGCAGTTCATTACATTGGAGCTCAGCAGTACATTTTACTTTTAAAGTCTGGTTACTTTATACTTTGCGTTTATATCACCTTTTTTGTAATTTGTTTATTCATTTAGGTTTTTGGTATGCCTCTGCATCATTGGAAATAATTAGTTTGTACTAAAAAATATTACTTAAAATTAAGCATAGCATCTGCCAAGAACCCATCAACGTTAAATATATCTGTCAACATTACAATACCCCACTTATTTTGGCACAACAGTAGGCTATGAAAGTAGCCCATCTTGTTTTTTATTTGTTGTTTTTTGGGTACACCATTTTCTGATTTAATTTAATATGTAAATACATGTATAAACAGTAATATAACAAAATAAGTAGGCTACTGTATTAAATTTGACAGTAGGCCCTAGATTTGTAGGATTGCATGGTTCTTATAGTCTATGATTCAGAATCCTGTTAAGTAGACCCATATGCGAGTCTTGAGGTTCACTCATGGTCTAATCATACTGCGTAAGATAATTTTCTTTTACTAAAAAAATTATAAGTTTTGAAATATTTGAAAATCCATGCCGTGACCTGATGAAGCCCAATTCACATTTTGCCAAGTCGAACACAGCAACTCGTGTCTTCTCAATCTAAAACACTCCAATCCGTGTTAATAAATGGCGTCCTGAAATACTCCGTTCCATATTTTCCAGCATCCCACGTATGTGGTCCAGCTGACTGGCAGTAGGCTAGTTGTTTACTGAGGGGAGAGACGGAGACGAGACGGGGAACGTGTGTGAGAGAGGTACCACTGACGGGTCGAGTGAAGTTTTTGCTCTGCTTTTCGGCTATCCTCGCGGCAATAAGTGTGTTTACTTATCCATCTCAAATCCGGCAGGAAAATACATTCTGGTGTGTTTGTCGTCAAACCCAACGCCTCGTTTGTTTCAGATTAGCAGGAGCTAACGTTGCTGATCCATCGGGGAGCAGCGTGGAGTTTTAACACTTGAAAGCATTGTGCTAAAAGCTGCCGCTTCTCCGTGGAGGCTACCCGTTTTCGAAGGGGTGCAGTTTGTCTAGCCAAGGCCAAATGACGGTCTGATATTTTACAAATGTCCATAACGGCGGAACAAACGGCTATCAGCAGATTTATATGAACATCGATTTACTGAAAGAAAAAATATCGTGTTTTTTCTGTACGCGTGCTCTAAGGAGATCTTGGAATGTATTCATTTTTCCAGACGCACTTCTTCAAGGGCGAACTTCTATTGACAGAACGGAGAAGGGGAAGACTTGGCCGTACATGAAACACAGCGACCTGTGGATTAAAGCCAGCTCGGAAAACCCTTCTGAGTCTTGGGTCAATATCTGGGTCCACCAGGACAGCATTGTGGAAACTGGATATAACGTTAACACAATGTTGATGATCAATTAGGTCGTCACATTGCATAATTAGACGTAAAGACAGTATTTCTTACACCTTTTTACCTATATCAACTGGAATTTTCTGACTCGTACCTCATTAACTCTGTTATGAACAACTCTCGAATAGTACCCCTTCGGGTACCTCACTAGTGGTGGGATTTCTTTTTAAAACGAGGAAATTATAAAATTAAAAGCCGATGTGGATTAGACCCAAATGGTTATTTATAATGAAGATTTTAATTTCTATATTTTTGGTCAGAACACAAGATCACGCAATTTGATTTTCACTTCATTTGTGGGCGCTGAAGAAAGTTAGCCAGATAGACGTTTTGGATTCATTCAACCACGTTGGACCACTGGTCCTTCGGGAGACTTCGCAAAGTTTTTTGCTCATTTATATATTTTTTTTTATCTCTCTGTGAAGGAACAGGCTATATGGTCCTTACATTAGGCTCACCAATAGCCTATCCTGCACGAATTTAGAGATCAGAAAGTAGCCACAATGCGTCTGGAAATGTCAGCGGTCATTTTGGTAACATTTGTCTACGTCTTGAGCCATTGTGGATCAATACATGGAGAGAGTAAGTATGCCTGTTAAAAGTTTTAGTGGAGAATACACTTAAGTGTATGATTTCCAAATGATATGCACAGGTTGCCAAAGGTTACTGGGCTAAATTAAGTTGCCACTGAGTTTACATTACATATGGTTATTGTTGTTGAAATATTGAAATTCAAGTTTTTTTTGCAAGGTTTTGCCCTATTAAATCAAATTCTCGAGAAATAATACATTAAAAGTAAATAAAGGAAATTGTGAATTAAATGCTTACTCCCCACCCGACGCCTTTTCAGTTATGTTTTTTATGTTAAGAGGCTGACAAGTCCCCCGCCCCCTCTTGAAAACACTACCGAGGCCTGGTACTGAACGTGAGCCTGCAGCCAGATTAGCTCTCGTCACCGGACCCGGGTGGTCTGTGGCTGCGAATCTAAACTGGAAGTCGCAGGATTTGCTCGCACGCCTAGGCCTCTTTCTGTGGCGAGTTTTGCAACACTCCTCGCGTTGTATTGGAAACGTAAACAAATTTAGCCAACGTTAAGAAGATTCCGAGATCCCATAAGTGGTGGATTAGCCTACATTCTACCAATGCCGTACTGGTGCTTGTCTTTTCTTATGGTCGGTCATAAACCTAATCTCAAACCACATCGTGGCGTTCAGAGAAACTATTTGAATTTGCACGCTGATTGTATTCCATGTCATGACTATGCGTGGCAGACGATGTGACGTGGTAATGAAAGCGTATAGTCATATAGGTTTATCTATTTTTGAATATCAAACGTCCTAAAATAAGCGTTGCTAAATTGAACGATTAGGCACGCATCACAGTCTTTTCCCGACATCACGAATGCAGTACCCTTTTATTCCTCCTTTTCATTGGAAATAAATAAAGTAGGCCTACGAATGCTTTGTTTACACACATGCTTGTCTCCAGAATATCTGGTCTGAGAGAGGGCGTAGGAGGCTTACTTAAGTGTTCTTCAACCTTTTTCTAAAGCCTAAATGAAATCGCACTTAACGGTTATTCAGAGTAAGGAGGTTTAACACAAGTTGTTGTCTTTGCAAATGTATCTATTCGTTCATTTTAGTATTAGGCTAGGAGTTTTGTTCTAGGCTAGGCGCGTTACGTCCATCTATAAGGTATGTCTAGGTATGGCTATTTATGTAGAATGTAAAAGTGCCCAAAACAGTGGAATCCTCGCGGTTTTCGGCACATAAAACTCAAGGTAAAAGTCAAGGTGCGGTCGAGCCATGCTGTGGACCATGTCTATGCCAAATTAACATCCTTCTCTTTAGATTAAGATATATGTAATTTATTTGACAAATCCAACAGGCTTATATTATCCACCATTCAGACAGTCTACCCAGACTGATGCCCATCAAATATGGGTAAATAAGGCCTGTGGATAACGCACACCTGGCCAGAATCAAATGATCCTGATATACATTTTAAAGTAGCCTATGTTTGGCCATTACTTCCCATAAGAAACCAGTAAGCCAGTGTGGGAAGAGAAAGCTTTTCATCTTATTCTCACACAAGCTTAGCTCACTTTGACAGCTTACCTCAGTTGAAAATCTGACATAATTGTCATTGAGCTGTAGGCTGGTGTTTTTCCTGGAATGACTCCAGTGAGTCACAAAAGATCACATTGTGATTATTTTTATACTGAATAGTAGAAAAAGTCAAAATGCGCTTTAGCTTAAATTTATCATCTCGTATTGAGATATATTGCACTGTTTTCTGCCCTAAGTGTAAATTTGTGTGCCTTAACATGAACCTGGCTGTTCAAGTGCTATTGAGCCTCACAAAAAGGCCATGCGACTTACTGCCACATACTTGGCAAATGGCAGACCGGTTGCACCTGTATTTGAAATATTTTTACTTTAAGTTTTACCTCAAGTCGCATGCTTTACATTCCAAACAACGGAAATGTAGACCCTGTTTTTTTATATAAATCTTCCAGTTAAGACTTCTTTAACATAGATCAAATATATAGGTTCCCTTATGATGTGTACTTGATTCATAGCCTGTTAGGAGTCATAAAGAAATGTTTTTAAGTCGTTCTCATCCAGCAAGCAGATGTGCTACAACCACCACCGGCTGCTTAACGAGACAGTTACTAACATGTTTGAGGACCTGTGTGAAAGCATTCATGCTCATAAAAATAAAGTGTAGCCAGATTTAGTCAAATCCCTTTTGGTTCTGTGTAGTGATCTTTCTTTTCACCTGATCTAATAAACCAGGCAAAAAGGGGAAATGTCAGTGTATTAATGAACATTGTCAGTACAAAGTGCCTTGTTACAATTCCATTAAAGGATTTAATTGGGATTGCTCATTGTCCCAGAATATTTATGAAATATTTTGGAATGAGGCCACTTGCTTGTGTTTGTGAGCGGCACTGTTTGGGATCCTCAGGCACTTAGCAGATCACAGTGGCATTCTTCCCATCAGGCTTTGCATGTGGAATGTGTTTGAAGTGGCCCACCCGGTAGGTGCTCTTGCAGGGTGAGGGTCAGTTTTAGGGGGTAAGATCTCAGCAGCACACTGTCTACACACTACTCAGCTTTTGAGTGACACCACCTTCACCCGTATTTCAGGTCATGCATCTTATCATTTGCTATGCGGCATGTGAACACCAAGTTCACAGTCTCCAAGTCTCCAGCATTTTGTTTTTCTTTGTTTAACATTTCCCCTTCACATATACCACTTTGTAGAGTAAGGTACATTTTTAAGATGGATGTGTGAAAATGTTTACAATAAGTAAACTCTCAGCTCAGGATTCTTTAAGTTGTGTTAATGGGAAGTAAATGGCTGTGCCTCAAGTGAGGAGTTGAATGATTCACATGTGAGTACCTCCCAAATGTCGTGTGTAAATTGCAGCGCTGGCTGCCTGACAGATAGACACAGCATGTGTCAGCCAACCATTTTTGTTTAATCTGGCTCCAAGTTAAGAAGTGTTGTGGAAAAACTGTTGAATGCATTGAGGTCATTCTCCTTGGACAGCTGTTGCTTGCGAACAGTTGAACCGTGTGCTGTGATGCCCAGAGTATGCTAGTATCTACTGGCTTCTTAAGAATGACTGGAGATGCCTGACCATGTTTGGTTCCAGTCCACTGAGTGCCAAAGAAAGTTTGGTTTCTCTCAGTGTTTACTGAAATACAGACTACAAAGATACCTCTCTGCTTTTAGGTTTGCCAATACATTTCACTCGTAAACCTGAAAGTTCCATAGTTTGGTGTCAGGCATTCCACTGCAGTATTTCCAAACAAATCATTTTTTAGTTATCTATTAAAAGTTGTCTTTCAGTCCATGGCCACCTCTGAATCTTGGTCTTCACTTTTCACAATCTTGTTTGCTTACAAGGGCGTATTATCTCAGTAACACCAAGAGTCAATAATACAAGCCATAACCTTTATTTGAATGTAGTCATGTGAAAGGTGGAATCTGGTAGAATCAGCAGTCTTGGAGTGTCGGGATGCCTCAAAGTCAGTGCCTGTGTTATTTGCATAGGTCTTTATTCATTCTGACACCAGCTTAGATCCTCAGGCTATCAAAGTAGGCCAATATTTCCCTCTAATGAGATCATGTACAAAGTCTTATTACACAGCTTAACAATTTGATTTGATGAGCTTGTTGCTTTTTGCATCTGTCCTATTTTAAGTGTCTGTGACCTCATGCCAAAAACCCCATGAGCCATGTTGGTAGTGGTGGGATCAGTTGGGGCTGTGTTGGAAGCTCTTGTGGCCAAAGTAACTATGGTAATGATGGTGAGGGGTTTGTCAATGGCATGTCTGTGTGTGTGTGTGTGTGTGTCTATGCGCGTTATGGAGATTCTGGTCCAAGCTCTAGTGGCTGATGGGTTAAATGTATTTTAAGGACTGTCATATGACTGAAAACCAGACCTTTGACTCATAGCCCACTTAGAGTTGTTAATCACCACTCGCTGGTTTAGCTGTGCACAGCAAGGGTACAGCAGGATTGATGGCCGCTGTAAAATTTTGGGAAACCTGAACACGAGTGAGCAAGCAAACAAACAATCGGAATGGATCAGTCATAAACAAGCATGTCGTTTGCATTTAGTGTGTCCAAGGGCCAAATTAAGTTGTGTGAGGCAAAATAAATATCTCTGTGTGGGGTTGGTAGTCATCAGGGGACATGATGGCCCTCCCAGCAGTCTATGCAGTGGTGCTGATTGCAGCCAAAATTAATACGGTCTTATTACCATGGTGCAGTCCTCACTGAACAGCAAGCCTTTTTACGCTGCCAGAGATTTGGTTTTGGAAGCCACAACCAGACTTATGAGAGTCTTCATAATATTTGTGTGATGCTCGCCCTTATTCTGGCAGTAAACCTTTCAGCAAGGTTAAAGGGGTGCCTGTAATTTGGTAAGGAGTGAAGATGAAGTTTATTTCTCTTGGGCGTCTAGGCCTCTCAGTCGTTATGTTGCAGGGAAATTAAAGATGTGCATGTTGGCTGGTGGTATCTCTGAAAAAAGTGTTGATGGTAATCTATGTGTTCTTTTTTCACCACAAGCAATAAAAAACAGTTTCAGTCAAAGGAAATTGCTATAATTGAAATTGCCTATAGATCATGAAATTGGTCATTGACCTTTTGGAGAAATGCATTTCAGACAGTAAACTCTCTGAATTAATATTCAAGATTTTGTTGCTGTAGATACAAGGTAGTGTGCTTGGTTATGGCGCCTAGATCTGCTCAAGCTGGCGCTTACCAGCTGCTGCTGCTGCTGTTGCAAACTTCTAGCTGCATGATTAAAGCTGCTGCAAAAATATGAATGTATACGGTGACTGCTCTCACACGCAAAACAAGCAATAAATAAATAGATCCCCCCCCCCCCATCTTGAGCAGATCTAGACAGGTGGAGCTGGGGAGGGAGCAATTCAAAAATAAGTCAGCAGTCAACTGAGCTGCGACAGCGTCTCTGCCGCCATAGTACATTTAAACAAGCGCAGGATTTGGGAGCTGACTTGATTGGTCTGTGTCATTATCTAATTACGGCATCACCCAAGTTTCCTGTATGAACTGGTAATTTACTTTTAATTAAAGTTCTCCAGTTAATTCAGCTGTTCTTTAAGACTAATGGTGGCTGTTTTAGCTCCAGCCTAACTGAAGTTAAGCTAAACCAATCCTGGTTTCCTGACCAATCCTTTGCTATGCCAAACAGCCTCCCACCCCACTGTTCATAGGCTCAGAAGGTGTGAAAAGCGACCTTTCGGCGCCCATTCTATATCCTATTTCCACTTCTCTCAGATCCAATTGCGAGCCTCAGTCAGTGGACCTGCAAATTAGAGGCCAACATTTGGATCACGTCTTTCAGGCATGGTGGATAATAAGGCCACCGGCAGTGCTTAGCTTTTCTGAAAGAAAACATGAGCTTTTGAGTGCCGCCGGATTTTAAAAAATATTTTGAAATTAATGGCTGCATAGTGCGCAATGTTGGCCTATTGTGTTCCAACTTCAAAAGGACTTGCTTCTGTGTGAAGATGTGAAGAATCTGTGTTTTGTTTTTTTACTTAGAGGAAAGTGAAATTATTAATTTTTATTTATATAGCGCATTTTTACAAAAGGCATGTCTCAAAGCGCTTAACACAAAGAGGCCCAATGAGCAACAGGGGCAAGGAAAAACTCCCTTGCAGTGTTTTTTGTTTTTACTTGTTATGGTAAAGGAAGAAACCTTGGGCTAGTCTAACTGCCTAGGGCAGGTTTTCAGTCTCTCAGATGGTGATTAGTCCACTATTATTCCATTAGGTACACATTATAAGAAAATTGTGGTATAAATAAATATAGGAGTCCCATTATAATCCCAGGATATAGTCCCATGTCATTAGGCGCAGTCAGTCATGTCAGGGTCATCTGTGGAGCTGAAGGCAGCCCACCCAGGAAGCCAGAGATGCAGGATCAGGCAGTGGAAGGCAGGGGTGACCCTCAGCCGGGAGGAAGTGGCATGAACTGTGGAGTGGGTTGAGGACCATTCAGGAGTGCCGCCAGATTAAAAGTTGGAAGAAGGTCCTCAGCAGGATGGCATGTTCGGTGGGGTTGGTTGATTACCCAGGAGGCAAGAGGTGCAGGGTCTTGCAGTAGAAGGCAGTGATTACTCACGGCAGTGTTGGCATGGAAAGTCAGAGAGGAGATGAGTTAGAACAGTCTCCATCAGATTTCAGAGAATGTGAGTTATATTGCATGTGCAACCATGTACAGATGTTGGCTAAGTGATGAGAGAGAAAGAAGTGGAGAGGAAAGAGAGAGGAGGAGAAAGACAGAGTTAAAATTGTACTCCTTAACAGATGGGTGGTTTGTGGCGGCATTAATCTATAGCAGCATAACTAAAGTATGATGTATAACAAGCCAACACCACCAAAGGAATGGTCAGTGGCCACCAAGCCCTGGACGGGAGCTTACAGCATAGGCAGTCCTTTCCAATAATACCTTGAGGAGGTGTGGCTTATCTTATTTAAGATGGCACCTATATCCTTCAATATTTAACTTGACTTAACTGTGCCAGAATTAGATAAAATATAGAAAAATAAAACAAGGATAATACACAGACTGCATCACACAGATGGCATCAGCAGTGGCAACTCAGTCTCTCACAAGGGAGACTGTTCAGTGGCGGGATTCAGAAAAATGAGCCCAGAAACCGACAGCCTGCCAGCCCAAGCCACAGGACTCTGTTGGGCTTGGCGTCTGACCAGCAGGGGGAATTTATCAACAGTTTACAGCGCTGTCACACCAAACACTAAAGCTATTGTTAACAGAGGGAAGTCCACTTGTGCACCACTATTTTACCATTTATTTATTTGTGTGTGTATTTTGCCTTGTCCAGAGGCCTTTTTACATACCCCATACGCTGAATCTCAAAGTATTTGTAAAGGTAGAGTTAGAATTTGTTGTTTAACGTCAACACCAATTTGAGAAGGTGCAGAGAAGGTGCCGGTGGTGAGGTGTACAGTCCCCCCCCCCCGACCTGGGACTGACAGGCTACTACTGCTTGGACTGCTTTTACTTCTACTGAAGAGGGGTGGGAGGGCCAGCTACCATGTAGCATGCACAGCTTCGAGCTTTGGCTTTTGCCTTACATCTGTCTGGCAGTGTAATAGTGAACTGGAGTAGATCTCAAGTGCTCAAGAAAGAGGAGAAAAAGTTAGCATGCTCCCTCACTGTGATAGGGATTTATGCAGGGCTTGTGGAAATATTTTGTGATTCAGTGTGCAAACATTGCATAATTAGAAATGGAAAACACAACATGCATCTTGGCAACAGCAATTGCAATGGAAGAGTAAATATGTAAGATATTCCTGAGCTCCTTAGCTGGGCCTTAAATTCAAACCTTATTGTCGTCTGTACTTGTGGACTTTACCTGCGTCTCCTGGATGATACGTTTTGTACAGACTGATACGTTGTTTTTATCACATCTAAATGTCAGTGAAATAATGGCTCACGTTGCTCACTTGGCAGTAAGGGGGGGGAATTTTGGCCCTCTGTTACACAGAAAACCTCTTGTGAAATCTCAGTGTCGGTTGCTTGTCTATACAGGTTGGTCTCTCATACACCGATAAGCTGTAGTTGGCCCCTTTAATTTAGTAATTAAAATGGTACTGCTGTTCCCAGGTACTGATGAATGTTCAGAAGGACACTGAAAGGTGTAAAGGTGTAAATGGTAGTAGCAACTGTCTGGACCGTAAAAGAATAGTTCGGTTTTTAACACTTTTTTTTAGACTAGCCAATTTCATGGCTAGTCTAAAATGCAGTAGAGTGGTTGAAACCGAAATTTTGACGACTGGTCCTGACTCAAATATATGGGAAATTTAGAATCACCTCTGCCTGCCTTATAGTGGCTCACAGTGGGCACACTGTCTGTCCTTAAAACAACCCTAAACATTTGTTATAAAAATATGTGCAACCCACCGAGTGGTAAATGGAGTTCGCTGATGTTCCAATACAAGTATCGTAGCGAAATAAAGCGTGTGTCGTGTTGTATTTGGCGTTTTGTACATCCCATCTGTTTATGTTGAAAGATGCTTTGCTCCTTGTCTCGCCACAAATAAAACATGACAGAAGCTGTATTTTACTACTATGTGTAGCATACAGTGTTTTATTGCCCTACTCGCATGCACAGGTTAATGAAATTGCAGCATTTAGAAGTTGTGACCGATGCAGTATGGAGGTCCCTGCCCTCAGCTGCCAATGAATACCAATTAAGTTTTGCGGTCAGGTCATGGCAAACAAGAATTACTATGACAGAGCTGGCATTTTGTGTTGTTACAGTTAAAGGTGATGACTGTCAGAGGAAGGAAGGGTGCAGTTGTTGCCCCTGCAGTCGCCATGTAACTTTTTCAGTAGGCTGTTTCTCTAATGGTTAACTAGTTCCTTTTTTCACCATCCAGATGTCCAGAGATCTCCCCCTAAATTCTTCCTTGAACCTTCCCTGAAACATAAAGATTTAGCCTTGTAAAAGATGTGTGTGGGCATGTGTAATGAGTGCGGACATGCATGTGTTTGCGGAGGGTAGTGTTGGTCCTGTAAATAAAAATGCTCTCCTTCCAGCGATGGGGGAACGCAATCCAACCCCACCCATCTGCTCTGTAAAAATGTTGTGCAAAATTGCCAAATAGTCTGGATGCCAGTACCCATCTGTTTTTCAATTGATGTATTTGGGAGCAGAATCCCTCTGGTTTTTGAGGTGGCGTCCGGCGGCGACCCTGAGGGAGGCTGCAGCTGCAGTGTGGCCTGCTAGAGAGCAGGGGAGGGGGAGAGCCAGAGTGGGAAATGATCTGTGTTCCCAGACAGAACTCTCCGTGTTTGAGCTTTTTTTTTTTTTTTGTTAGTCTTGCGAGATGAAAAGGAGCGTCACATGTTCGCTGGTACTGCCTGGAGTGTCTCAGAGTCCTGGCTATCAGAGGGCCATGTAAAACGGCTTTTGTTAGTCTGCTCTTCATTAGCTAGAGTGCACCACTGTGTGTGTGTGTGTGTGTGTGTGTGTTTTTCTCTGGTAGACAGCTATTTGAGGAATGCCCCTATCTGGAGTTCTCTCTTTTTTTTTTTTTGTATTTGTTTGGCTCAGCACCTGGTTTGTGTGTGTGTTTTTTTTTTCTTCCTCTCTTCTTCTCCTGTCTTTGTTTGATATTTTCCATGATTCATGATGATTTCATGAAATAGGAGCTATTTTCTTTACTTCATGCAAATAATGGAAGGAATTTATTCACAACATACTTAAAAAGAAAAAAAAACCCTCTGTTCAAACAGTCTCATCTGTATTTATTGAAAACCTTGTTATTCTTTTTAGCACTGATTTATTAATACAGTATGCTCATCCTATCCTTTGCCCAGCAACCATACCTCCATGTTTCTTTCTTTGATTATTTTTTTTCCTTATCATAGCTGCCTGTGGCATGCAGCTTGTGACAAACATGAGCTTAATCTGTTGTTAGCGGTGGGATCTTGTCAGGTGTCTCCTGGCAGAAGATCTAACAGCGTGGCAGACCTTGAATGTTGCACTTTTATACATGGAGCAATCTGCCATGCTTTGGCTTGGCTCCTGCAACCGGATCCTTATTATAAATAGGCTGGGTTTTTGGAGCGGGGTGGCTAGGGCAGTGGCCCTGGCAGGTGC
The DNA here is from genome assembly GCA_017657215.1 of Limnothrissa miodon. Lineage (NCBI taxonomy): Eukaryota > Metazoa > Chordata > Actinopteri > Clupeiformes > Clupeidae > Limnothrissa > Limnothrissa miodon. Next base: position 3,819 of record JAGFZM010001369.1, on the reverse strand, counting down.
TCTCTTACCTACTGCTGGGCATTTTAAGAAAGGAGGGTGAAGGTGATGGTGGAGAGTTGAGGCTGCCGTCCACCAACCTGCTTTTATATCTCTCGCGGACATTCTACCATTAGGCACAAAAAAAAAAACTGGTTTAATTTAATGCATTACTTCTGATGGCAATTTGACAGTATTTTTTTATTTTTTGCTGCTATTGCCTGTGGTGACATTCAGATGATACGGTTTAGCAGTGTCCTGTTTACATCTGCGGTTGTGTATTGGCAATAGGGCTACAAGATATTAGGAAAATATGCGATATGCGCTAAAGCTGTTGAGTGTTGCGGTGGCGATATCACATGTGCTAAATAAGTGTTATGTAGAATAAGACTATGCAGAAATGAAATCTCCCCCCCCCTCCCCCCCCCAAAAAAAATGTCAGAATTAAACAGAGCACTCTAATGCCTCCCTTAAAACATTTAATTTTAAATCTTAATAAATACATGATAAACACACTATAGCATACTAATAATCTAGATTAACTCAACTGAACACGTTTGGGAAGTCACTGTAGGACACAATGCAGTGTAACTTATTATGTCTGTGTGTACAGTCATGTAAGTTTATGTGTGTGTCTATCTTTACACTTGTGTCGGAATGCGGTATTATAGCAAGTTCTTGGCTAGGAAAACCAGCGTGTTTACTTTGCTAGGCTTTAAACAAGTGTGTTGGCATGTTACAATATTTCCTGATATGCTATAAATTCTCTTTGAAGGTAAACTAGTCGTGATATGTCAGTCCTTTGCTATATGTAAATTGTGCATGTTGATATCGCGGTGACAATAAGTTTGCCATATATTGGGCAGCCCTTTTGGCACCACTGGTTTCCTGTAGCACTAATATTCATCTTGGCTGTGGCTATCAGAATCGTCCAATACTCTTGCGGCCTCAGCATTCTGACCATGTGGCCTGCGCTGTGTTCCAGTTACTATTGGTAGAGGCGTATTCAATTCTCCGGTGTGGGAATGCCATGCTAAAAATAAAGGATCCCTCTGAAAATGAACACTTTGATGGGCAGTGCAGCTGGATGGTCCCCATCACATCCTCCTCTTATTTCCTTTGTCCAGTTAGTGTCAATCCTTTGTGACCTCTTCCAGTCTACCTTTAAAGGCCCACTATGCAACATTTTTCATTTAATTAATCTGTTTCATACTGTTTAGGATGCTAAAATTAGTCATTACACGGTGAACGAACGGTGTAGAATGCGCCACCGTGGCTTATAGCGGTAGATACAGCACTTGCAATGTTCAGAAGCGCGTACTGCCTTCAATAGAATGCAGTGCAATACAGCGGTCTTTAGAGGGAGCTTTTGAGAGAAAAAAAACAGAACGTTGCTTATCCCTTCTTTAAGCCCAAGCTGACATACAGAATTTCAAAAACCATGATCTTTTTATGGTGTGAAATGTGGTGTGGTGTAAGTATAAGTATAAGCTAGCGTTTTTCTACACAATCTAATTGCTTTGGACGCTCAGATAGGATAGAACTCAACTATGGGTCTGCTGCTTTCCCATGAGGTGCTTCATGAGTCTCACATCTCCTGCGTGTTGGATCCAATGTGTATCACCAGCTCGGATAAAGAAATCAGATTCTGTTTTGTGTGCATGTCTACAGTAGTTGAATAGTCTGTGTCCAGGCCCCCCCTTCCCATTGAGGCGTGTGATGTGAGCCAACCTTGCTAGTCTCTTGTCATACATGGCTGGGGACTCATGTTTCCCTGTGAAGGGTCTGCTTTTATTTCCAATTCACAGCTGAGGAAACTTCTCACCATGACACGTCACAATTTGACAGCTTAGTTGACCAACACTCTGCACTCATATCCATCATAATATAATACAATGTGTGTGTGTGTGTGTGCACATTATGTTTTTAATAAAGCAGCAAGACCTGCATTTGCTGGAGTAGGAAATTTGTCCCTGTCATAAAGTGTGTGTGTGTGTTTTGGAGGGTTGGGTTGGTTTGAAGACAGAGTTGCATTTGCACTCGTATGACATTTGTTACTGCATGTTGCACAACAAGGCCCAATCTATCAGGAGAGGGCTGTCAGCGAGTGGCAGGCTGATGGACTATGACGATAAAGCGACAGGTGTCGGGTTACCTTTTTCCGAGCCCTTATCAGGGATTTGTTTTCTCTTTTCTTCCCCTCTTCATTTCCTGTCCGCTAGTAAAGACCCTATGCAGCACTCCACCTTGAGCTTGAGTTAGTGAAGTGATTGTTAGGAATGATGGTTTATTGGGTGGATTTAGAGAGCTGGTGCAGACAGTGAATGGACCAATAGCCAAGGGAAATGGCAAGCCAGAGTTGGTAACATCTATAAGAGGGTGCCACAAAAATGGCAAACTAGCTTTTACCTAACACTTTGGTAATAGTTAATTATTACCATTTGTTTTGGTTTGGTAATTATTGCCATTGCGTCTATTTGGAACAAAATATTTTTTCTCACCATTAATTAAACATGCTTGCATGAGACCTGCATGTTACTGTTATAACAAACAAATAGATGATTGTTAATAGTTAACAACATCTCTTTTGACACCAATTAATATTTACTAATTCAGTTTGCGTAATTGAAATGTTGACAGAACTACAGTGAAAACAATGAAAAGTTCTCTAAGCGAATTAAATATCTGCCCAAGTTTATGTTTAAGTCGTTTTTATAATGATTAACTGACAGCACTTGTAAATCCCTTAACAAACACTTAATAATGCCAAATTACTTGTAAATAAATGTTAAGAAATCATTTAAGTAAGTATTATAGCCTGCTAACTTATTAGCACTTTCCTGTGTGGATGTATTCTGTCCTCAGGTTTGAGTGCATTAAAAGAAAAAATTGTGAATTGAATTTCATGAAATTACATAATACCAGAGAATATTTGTAAAATGTTGTGGGTTTTTTTGTCTTTTGTTCAAGCGCCTTTATTGCTGCCACATTAGCGTTCCCTAAGAGACAGTTGTAAAGCGTTGTAGTAAAGGTCTATAACAAAGGCGATGATGTAAGAGACGAGTTGGTTTTTATGTAAGTTAATCAGACCAGAAATATTGCTGTTGCTCCTGTCTAATGCCGCTTGTCCACTAGAACCTACTCTGCCCGGCCCGGCCCGGCTCGGCTTGACTCGACCCGTGTTTGGTGCGTTTCCACTAGTACCAGGTACTAGCAACAGGTACGATTTTTGGTCCCTGCTTCGTCCCGGCTTCATTGGGGCTGAGTAGGGACTAAATGTTGGTCATGGGGAGTTTGGACACACGCGCAACCTAGCTTCTCTTGTGTTGCGGCAAATTGTGTTCTCTCACTACTTTTTCTGTTCGTAATTTTGGATACCAACCCGTACAGTCGGGTTAGTAAAGGGCTTACTGTAGTAATCCTTAAACGTATGTTTAGCATCAGCAACCACCTCTGCCTTTACTATAGCTAAGTCATTTTAACATTGCTGACCCACGTTGCTAAGCATCAAGTGGATAATTATTAGAACCACAAAGTAATCTTAACGGTGGCAAATATGTGAACATATGAATTTGTTTTTATAACAGTGATTTTAATAAGCTTTAAGGCTAGCTCTGAGGTAAATGCGTTTGTCAAGTTTGAGCTTCGAGTGTTGCAAAAGTATCAACCCAGACGTAAAGTTGGCCCGCCGCACCTTCAAGCCTTGCCACCAAGCCCCCCTCGGGTGACGTCAAGTTCAAATCCGACGCCTTGTTTACACCGATAATGTAAATTGCAGCGCTTCCTGGTCCTGCTGGTTTATAGGAAAGGGAGAGTATGTAATTCCTTGTCTTGTTTGAGAGA
>JAGFZM010001368.1:145895-252270 GCA_017657215.1 Limnothrissa miodon | reverse complement strand
TTCTATGTAAAAGCTAGCTGGATTGTGTAACAATAAAACGTGAAGGAAATAACGTTAACGGAATTAACGGAACTTTTACGGCGGACTTTACACCTACCCAGTATGAGGGGTACATTTTAAGTTATAACTTAAGCCTACGTTGGACCTATGTGGTGTGGTGCAACAGTGTAACAATTAGTTGTTCGTAAACTCGAACGTAGTGGCAATAGAGTTGGCAAGTGACCCGGAAGCCTGTAGTTTTTCTTGTTAGCATTTCACGACATCCGGTTCCTAAGTTTTTTCCCCTATGGAAAATCCAATGTTAATTTTGGAGCTCCATCTCAAATAAGGTGTGAGCAAAAGCACGTGAGTAGACGACCTCCGCATTCGATGGAGGATGTTAAAAAAACATGTTATGGGCGATGAGTTTGCAAATTTGCAGTCTAATGACAAAATAAATAAGATGTTGCTATCACTAGGCTAAAGTGGAAAGCCCTTTTGTCTACAAGTTAGCGTTGCTTAGCCCGGACGTCATGGTAACCAGAGCTATACAAAACCGCGCTCAACGACATGTCATCCCGCAGTTTTTTTAAAACAAGCTTTGTGAAAGATAATTGTTGACCGTTGTAATCGTTGTAAATTACACTGAATCATTGTAAATAAAGAACATATTGCATTTTAAATCATTTTACAGTCGTTTTTGAAAATGACGTCAAAGGTAAGAGTCCTTAATTTTTCGCTGTTAGCAGAGGGATAGCAACATTCATTTATTATTGTTACAATGCGTCTAAAAAATACACCGAGACTATGTTGCAACTAATTTTATTGATGAAAAACGAATGCCTAGGTCCTCGTAGGTCAGACACTGCCATATTTGTTGTATATGTTGTTTTGTTATTTGAGCCATTCATGTTCCCATAGGGGTTTTTGCTTAGGAACCGGAAGTAGGAAAATGCTAACCCGCAGCATACAGAATGACGCGGTTCACTTGCCAACTCTATTTACGTCGGAACTAAGCTAAGATGGAATTTACGCTCAGCTGGTGCAAAGTCGTTTTGTTGCTTCCTCCACTTCCGCACCATTGATTCGTTAATATTGAATTCTCTAGCTGCTGCCCTATCCCCATGTTCTTCTGCGTGACTGATAGCCTTGTGTTTAAACTGTGCGTCGTAAGCATCTATTGTGAGGTGCCATTTTGGGGGCCTTAAACCCCCTATGTGTAAGTTTTATTTTTTTCGTATGAGAATTTCTCCCATCTATCGGCGAAGTGGTATACTGCATACGTTTGAATAAAATGTCTTTGCTCTCCCCTTCCCACGGTTCTCATTTCCCATGGTCCTCATTTTGAAAATGGCGGCGCAAAATGGATATTCTCATTTGGTACCCAACCACATCTATATATAAATGGAAATTACCAAGTTTACGGGAACACCAATATTTTTTCATGGAGGTAATTACCATTGTTTTACATTATATTTAAAAAAAATATATATATATTTTTTTAATATAAGACGAAGATAAATAGAAGATAAATCCTACACATAGAGGCTTTAACACACACACAAATGAAAATGCACGCTTCGCGCAGTCATATATCCCAGCATGCACCGTGCGCTCAATATTGATCCATATATAAGGCACACCGGATTATAAAGCGCACTGTCGACTTTTGGGAAAATTGAAGGCTTTAAGGTGCGCCTTAAAGTGCGAAAAATACGGTACTGGTTGTTTACATGGAAGTAATTGCATTAGCTGTTAACTGCTAGTTTAAGCTCATTTAGACTGTTTTGCAGTCAGGAGGTTAGGATTTACAATGTTAACCTACAGGAAGTTAACTAGTTGATGGTTGTATGAAAACATCTTACTATCGATCACATAGCTGACAATCAAAATGCTATTTGCTGCATACAAAATGACTGTGGTGGCTTGCCCATTCTATTGTGTTTGTCCTCCAGCTAAAGAAGTGTATCCGGGCCTTTCCATCTTCTTCCAGAATCTTCTGATCTTTTTCAGGTACAGCCTACTGCTTCTAACTCTCTCACACACATGCAAACTGCTGTCAGTGAGCAGGTTGGCACAGTGTATGGCAGCCTTTGACCTATAAGTGCTTTTTGTAAAACCTATTGGTATAAAACCTAGTGGTATATAAGTTGTATGTTTTGTCCACCAGAGGGCAGTGTGTCAGTCAGTAACCATGGTTCTATTAAACGTCTAGATGGTATTATAGGTATTAACATTTTAGTCTAAATGGTGTTATAGGTCTTCATGATTTTTTTTTTTATCTAAAGCACATTTGATATCAGATTGATAGAATGTACTAAATACAGCTAAAAAAAATCACTGAGCTAGTTCTGAGCTGGTTCTACCACTTAGTCCGCAGTGTACCGCCGTTGCCCGGGTGGGGGGTGGGTGGGGGGGGGGGGGGGGGGGGGGTGGTGGTGGTGGGATGTAATGCATCAATTTGCACTCCTTACTTCATGTACTATTGGTATCCCATATACCAATAAAAAGCTATGAGTCTCAGGATTACAACGGTATCCACTTTCCATGTCAGACGGCATGGTGTGAGTTACAGTGAGTAATTTATGCTCATATGCCCCCTTCAAAAAAATCACCTCCCCCGCCCTGCATCATTGCATTATAATCTTTGTGTACACTCATAACAATATAGTCATATGGCTTGCCTGGTCTTGAAATGTCCATAAGAATCCATAGAACACGATTATATGTGTTATTATAGTCCAATGTTGAATGGCGAGTGTGTAAGCTTCCTTATTCGAAACAGAAAAAAAAACGTTTCAAGATTTCCCAGTGAATATCTGTGATTTCGGATACCTAATCGCTTCAAAACCCCTACTTCTGCGCATTCCCTGTGTTCCCTTGAGTCTCACAAATACATAGAGCCATGTCACATGTCTGTACAACCTACCAATCATGAAAAACGAAGCAAAGATGAGGCAGAGACAAACTTGGTCAGCTACACTTTTCCATTGGACATGCAAGCTTTGATTGACAGCCAACTGTATCTCTTACAAGTAAGAATGAGTTGAGGGACATGTTCTTGTAGCCAATGAAAAGACCTTTCCAATGAGATATGGGATGTCATCATAGACTTAGTCTGTGCTCGTGTAGCTCAATGCGCAAAAAACTCGCTTGTTTAGATTCATAAAATACTGAGGTTAGGGGCGTGAATTATTGACGTCGCAGGAGTTTCAAGAAGTTTAACACAAGTGAAGGAGATGCGTGTCCTCTGAATAGTAAGTTTTTCATTTGAAAAATTCATGTCGAAAAAACTTGCAAAAACAAAGTATATAGCCAAGGAGGCAGCAGAGCTGTGTTGTAGCCGTTCGAGCGATGAAGACGACAAAAGAAATTGTGAAAAATCAATACTTTCTCCTATTTCAACCAAACTTTACACACAACTCCAGAAGACCTGGTGCTAGAGCCCAGTTGTGTTTCTGAGGTCATGAAGGTAACCCAAAGTCTAAAAATACTGTCTGTTCAAAGGTGTTGGTATACAGCAGTGACAAAAAACTTTTTTCCAGACTCTGTGGCCTTTTCTGAGAACCTCACGTAGTTGTACTGAGTGTTTCACAAAGTTCTACAGGGTCTCAGCTTTCCAATGATACCAGCCATGTGCTTGTAGACCAAACTCTGTGGGCATGGTGACCTCTCCAATACGTGCAGTGCGTTTTGGTCAAAATGACTAAAATATGACTGCAAGGCAAGTGGTTAATGTTTGTTCTTTGGTCCGTTAACAACAGGACCAGGATTTACATGGACAAACCCTGAGTAAATCCTGGTACTGTTCTATTTTGCTTCCTGATGGTTTGGGAAGAGGTTTGTATTTTGTGTGCTGTAGCTTAAGTAAACCCAGGTGTTTGTTTTAAACATACACACACAATTGTGTTTGTTTTGCTTTCTTGCAGTACGCTGATCTACAAGTTTGGGCGAACAGAAGATCTTTGGGGATAAGAGACGTGCACTAAACAAAATAAGAAACATTGAAACACACACACACACACACACACACACACACAATGGTTATCAAATACCATAATTAAATGCTGTACATGCAGAATACAGACACATGATGCCATATGCGCCCACACTCACATACACACACACCAGGAACCACACACACTTTTAAACACACGTATTTGTTTTGATTTTATAATGCTGTAAATATCTTATCTTCTGGCAGAGATGGAACTGTTCTAGGAGCTCAGTTGATTTTGTGATTTATGGTTCTGTGTTGACCTGATCCAACGGGCACAGTGTTGCATCCACATGCCACAAAAAAAAAAGTTCTTTGTTGAGTGTGTCCTGCTGTCATTTAGATTTTATATGTTTTTATTTGGTATACAGTCATTTACAGTAAAGTTTATTTCAAACTGTATATTTCAACACCCTTGTTATTGTTATTTAGGTTTCTGTTTATATTCTTTAAGCAAACAAACTTCTCATGACTGCCTGTGAAGTACTGCCTGCTGACAAAGTGATGTTTTAAAACACTGAAATATAGGCAATATCAGGAAATTCTGCCACTGAATACCAAACAGACTTCATAATAGCTACAGATAGATAACTACAATGCTGTAGTTTACCTAGTGGTCTACTGTGAGTGGAGCTGCTGAAAGACAATGGCAAACAAAACAAAGCAAGTGGACCAATTAGAATCCTTGTTGTCTGTATTGCGGTATCGCGTTTCATCAAAAAGATTTTTTTTTTTTTTAAATGTGTGCCAAATGTAAATTATAAGAGGGATTTCATTATTTCCGTATGTGTATGTGCATATTGCTCTAAAGAACCATTTATATCTCTCTCACACAGTCAAGAGGTGCATCAAAGTGGACTACTTTGATGCACCAACCAGAAATGTACTGTAATTTGTACAATTAAATTTGAATGAATATTGTGTTTTGTGTTTTTAATGGCTGTTGAGAGAAGTGATAGATTAAAAAGCTCTATTGCAACTGGTGTTAATGCTGGTCAACAAATCATTGTTTTATTCATTATCATTGATGATGGGTCAGTGTAACTAATTATTGCTGGCACGATATACAGTGTCATTTCATCAGCGATGTATAGTAGTAAGAATACTTTACTAATCAACTATTTAACAGGGACGGTTTACTGTTTACTTATTTTTTTACTGAGTTTTTGTCAGAATACAAAATCCCAGTTACACCTGGTGATTTTGCAAAGATTTTTGGTGCCATCTCCATTGGGATATGTACTGTATGTTATTTAAATCTCAACCAAGAATACACCTCACACACACACCAACTCTCTCTCCAATTTTTATGCTCATAGGGAATTTTTTTCTTTCTATTGCTTGCAATAACAAGTTGGTGAGAGCATTGCTCCAAAAAGATATTTCTATGATACCACATTCTGTTTCATACTGGAATCAGTTTGTGAGTGACATAACATAGAGGAAGGTTTGGCTTTTTCCAAATAGATATCTAATTACCAATAAAGTCAAAGAAGTCACCTTTAAGTTAATACATAGAATCTATCCAGCTAAATCATACATTAAATCAAAATTCAAACTAGACATTGATGAGAATTGTACGTTTTGTCAGTCATGTCCTGAATCTGTTGTTCATTTGTTTTGGCTCTGCCCCTTTGTACATAAACTATGGTATGATATTTGTATTTTTATTTCTGGGATAACGGGGGAAAGACTTGAACTGTTTTGGAAAAATATTTTATTTGGTCTCCCAGAATCCAATACACAGAATAAAACACATATACACATAATTAATCTTATTATCTTAATGGCTAAGTTCCACATACACAGGAGTCAATATATTGGAAACAAACCGTCATTTGCAGCCTTTCAAAATGAAATGAGACAATACATCTATGCTATTCTATGTTCCTCAAACCTTAAAGCAATTAGAACTGTAAATGCTTGTGCTGAACTTAATATATTTTTTTAACTTATGTCACCCCCTGGTATCTTGATTGATTGATACGGTACATGTTGTTTTTATTGTTTATACTGGTTTTATTGTACCGCTTGAATTTTTTGTATGGTACACATGTGATACTTTTTTGTTACGAAATTTACATTGTACCAAGATATATTTCAATAAAAAAAAACTGTCAAAAAAAAAAAAAAAAAAGAATTCTTTACTAATGTAACTAAGGAAAGGGATGCCCAAATCCGCATGTGGCCAGGTCTTGCCTACCGCCCTTGAATCCGAAACGAGTATAGTAAAAGACTGCAATACCCAGTGAGCAATTGGGCAAACTGCGTCCGTGACGCAATTGCGTACAGCTTCCGCGGGTTTGTGAGTGCAGTGGCGGTTCATTTGGAAAATTGACCGAGTTGGCTACCGTTTCATTGTTTAAAACGTTGCACTACAGAGGTAAGTCACGTTTTTACAAACTTGAAAATTATGGTCTAGCACAATTTCGATATTCTTTGCTTGATAACATGGAAAACGTCTTTCCAGTTTCCGGAAAATTAGCAAAAGTGTGTTTTAACATCAACAGCCAAAATGCCACGAACAGATGTATTAAAACACGACAGTAGACGCTCATCTTAAACGTTAACGGTAGTGACATGTTATAAATCATAAATGAGGCAAATCAAGGGCCAAAATGTTCACACTTGGCCTACCTGCTTGGAATCTTGTTGACGTTACTCTGACTGTCAACACATGTCAGCTGGTGTAACGTTATCAACTTCAACTAACTTAACGTTAACCTGTAACTTAAAGGGTTTTGTTATCTTGTAGGTTGTGTGTGGTGAACGATACCATCTTAATGGATAACGTCAACTTAACAATTGTAACTAAATGCATTAAAGGCAGTGGCATTAATAGTTCATCATAACGTTAGTTGTTGCTCAAGGTAAGGCCGAAAAAAGGAGTTGCTTCAAGAGTAGAAAAGGCCCTAGAATGTACTGCAGTGTACTGTACTAATAATAGGCGTAGAATTTTAGAAGAAGTCTCAGACCTAGCATTGGCCTCCCTTGATGTTGATCGCAGTCCACTAAAGAGGAGTTAGTGACAGAAAGAGATTATTGAGATGTTGGCCTATGTGAGCAAAGGAGGCGAATGTGTTAGGTTATTACAGGTCCATACAGATAAGAATTAAAAATGTTCCTCTCTAATTATATATTAACTGTCCTCACATATAACTCACATAGAGGAGAAAAGAGTCAGAGTGGTACTGCACAACATGAGTGATCTGTGGTAGCATTTGGTTATGGCAGCATAACTAACGGATGTAGCATGGCAACCCAATACCACTGCAGTTCAGTGACCACCATTGCCCACAACTGACCCATAAGAAGTGATTTACCGTGCACCGTAACTAACTAACCATTAGCTTAAGAGAGGGTTTTACATGTAGAGTTGAAGATAGTGTCTACAGGGTTTTAAAAATTATTAAAAAGCGATACATCAAATGATAATTGTGAAAATTAGGGCCATTCTAAATATTGTTCCCCTTTTATTAAGTGGGTAGGAGTGTTGGTATAAAACACTAACCAACATTGGCAGAGGAACTAATGAGTAGATAGCTTTTGGATATCAGAACATTGTTACTTTTTTTTTCTCTGTTGGTTGTAGCTCATTCCTTTGAGATGTAGCCTATGTAGCAGAGGGTGGGCAGAGTTTGGGCAAAATAGACAATAGGGAGGGGGGGGGCTATTTGTGCTGTGATATATGCTCAGGTTAACTTCTAGGGTAATTTGGTCTTTGACAGATCCTGTGATGTCATCTCCAATGGAGCCGCATTTAGCCCAAAGTCTGTTCTCTGATTGGACAGAACACAGTCTAGCTACACCCCGCAGCAGTGTCAGCTCTGCCCCTCGACAGTTAGATTCCTCTTTCTGCTCAGAGTTCAGCCCTCTGCCTCCAACGCCTCCTCGCGCTGACACACACCAGCAGGTAAACACACACACATGCACCAGCACCAGAGGGTATACACAAAAACTCACTCGCACTACTCCGACACACACCAGCAGCACATTTGTGTGTTGTGTTTGTGTGTGTGTGTGAGAGAGTTTTATGTGCATTTGTAAGACTCTGCACATGTCTGCTTTAGAGTGGGAATGAAGAACCGGGTATCCAGTAGAACAATGAATTTGAAGCTGCAATCTAGTGGCAATGTTTGCCTTATCAGCTCCTCTTATCAATGCTCAAATGTTTCTTAGATCATGGGCAACTAGTCCAGTCTGGGCAATTGATGAAATTCTACAAGCTTCAGAGTAGGGCTGGGCGATTAATCTAAAAGTAATCGTAATTGACGTTCAGAACCTATAATCGGTCAAATTTTTCCGGGATGATTATTTCAATTACTTTCTCTTTAAAAACACTACTGCGTGTGGAGTTACGTGACCATGCTCCAGTAGAGCGTGTTTCCTTCATGTAATGCACCCTTCATTCAAAAATCTCTCACTTGTAATATGTGTGTATATTTACTGTACAAATCTTGTCAGTGAACTATGAGGGCAAAAAAATGTAAATATAAATAAAATAATTGTTCATTAATCGTAATCGAGTTATAATGTTTAATTAATCAATATTTAGATTTTAGGCCAAATTGTCCAGGCCTACTTCAGAGAGTAGTTCAGCTGCCTATAACTGAATACCTTGACTTCCATGAGCTGGATAAATTAGAATTTTCAAAGCCACAGACAACTGGTCTTTCTGAAAGTAGAATTGAAACAGACAAACACAGTTCTTCATAGTTTACCTCATTCTAAAAAGCCTTTATTGCCACAGTAGTAATAGGCTACATTATAGGTTAATGAAAGGATATAAAACACCTGTGAAGACTACTTTCTCTATTCTATGGAATTCATAAGAGAATTGATAAAGAATTGGACAAATAAAAAGGATTGACAGGGGCATCAATGTTTATGAAGTCTACATGCATGTTTATACTGTATGTGTGTGTGTACATGTACATTTGTGTATACATGTGTGTACATTTGCATTTATGTGTGTCTGTTTGTACATGTGTACAAGCACATTTGTGTGTGATTATGTGTGTGTGTATCAGCTGAAACAATGGCAGCAGCACATGCAAGAGCAGTTGAGTGCCCACCAGCGAGACCAGCAAAGGCTTCTGGGAATGGAGTTCCTAGGTTAGACACACACACACACACACTGCATTAGTGTTGTTTTCAGTGGCGACAGTGTGTGTCACTCTCTGAGTAGGGTAGTCCATTCTACACCCATATAAACACATTCACACACACACTCCACCATGAGTAGTGCTCTCTGGGTAGGGTAGGCTATGCTACACACACACACACACACAGACACACACATATTTTACGCACTCACACACATATTAAATTCTACTGTGTTGTGTCCTAGTATATTGAGTCCACATTTTGCTTCACAGAGACAGGAGGAAAAAACTCTATAACCCCTATAACTCGCCAGCATGACTATTATTTTCCGGAGCAGAGACCCGCATCATCAACACTGGACAGGTATGTAACACACACAGACCCTCTTTATCAACACTGGACAGGTATGTAACACAACAACAAACAAGTTTTTAAACAGAAGTTTTAAATGCCTTTCTTGCCTCTAATCGAACAAAACAGTATAGAGGAAAGGAAACGAGTGGGCAAGAGGAAGATGGAAAAGTTTACCCAATTTAATCCAGCTTCCTGTGTGTATGGCATTGACACCATAGCCTACCGCTTTTCCCTCTTGAGGGACCCCTACTGCTTTTCACCTCTTACGTGTGAACCTTTTAGTTCATTTTCCATTCCGCCTACTAGTGAGTGCTCTCACTACAAAGTTCTAGGTACATTTAAAGAGTGTCTTACTTTGTGCCATAACAAAGTGTAATGACATTAAAGTCAAGATCACTTTTATTCACTATGGGGTGTTTCCAGAAGTCTACAGCCAAAATCTGTTGACTGCACCTCTGGTACAGTTGACTGCGCCTCTTGCTGATATGTAGGTTCGTAGCCCAATGGCAGTAATGTCATTTGCAAATTTTATTAGAGGTACAGTCATGTGCGTAGAGGGAGAAGAGCAGCGGGGAAAGAAGACACACCTGTGTATGTTTGTGTGTAGGCCTGGGTTAGAACTAAATGTTCACACGCTTGTGCTGTGTATGTTTTTGTGTGTAAGTAGGATGTACGTCAATCAGGCCTGGGTTGGGACCAAGAGCTCCCACATTTGTCCTCTGTGTGTGTGTGTGTGTGTGTGTAGGCCCATCAGGCCCGGGTTAGGACTAAAAGCTCACACATTTGAAGAACTTCTGGAGAAAGAGCTGAAGCTGGAGGAGGAAAGACAAAAAGAAAAGGTCTGTTGATATAAACACACACATCCATACGGTCACATTTATTACTGTGCGTTCACACCAAAAGCGGCTAAAGCTGCAAAATCGCTTTTGTCGCTTACAAACAGTTGTTACGATAAATAGCTCTGTTCGCTTTTGTCGCCCAAGTCACTCATGACGTGAGGGATTTGAATGTTCGATTTTGCTTACGCAGGGAGCCATAGTACAAACAGTTTGAAAAAGGCATGGTTGTGCATAGCCGGCTACTAGGAGGGCTTCGCTTGTAACTAGTGTTCCAGTAGCAAATTGTCCTGTCGAAGAGGGCCCTGACGTAATTGAAATTACAACCAAGAACTCGTTAGCCTTTTTGTGGCAATCTCAAAAAGCAAAGTGTTGGGTCTAGGGATGTAAAAAAAATGAAAACCGGTCACCACACCTCATTATTCAGTTAAAAAAACGGTTAAGCTGTTTATTTGTTACCTTAGTTACGGCAGCGTCAAAATACAATTTTACACCCGTCAAAATACAATTTTAACACAGGTCTTTTTATATATAGATATATATATATATATATATATTCACTGCACTCCCACATACTCTGGGTGCTTTTGTAAATTCAATCTGCCTCGCTGAAAATGGGATAGCACTCTGCAGTTTAAAAAAAGATCAGTATTCTATTTTTCTGTTAATAAACAAATGTTTTTTGACAGATCAAAATTACCCATTTTTAACCGGTTAAGGATAATTTAAACGATTATGTTTAAAAAAAAAAAACGGTTAAAGGTTAACCATTTACATCCCTAGTTGGGTCACACAAAACCAGGTGAACAAAAGTGCAGTAGGAACGAAGTTTCACAGTATGTTCCGTGTAGAGCTGGTTGAATCCTGATTCAATCGGATCTTTCACCTAGATCTTTAAATTGACCCATGAGTCAAGATTCTCTAGTATCATTAATCCGGATCGCTTGAGTCCTGAATTTTGATTTAAAATGATAAACAGCGCCACACACAAAACTTCTTGCAACATTAGCTAATACTAGCCGTAGACATCTTATCTGCCATAAGATGTTTAACTTACAATCTCGCAGGCAACCACAACCCCACAAGTGACACTGTGAGAACTTCCCGCAGAGCCGGAAACTGCGAAGCTCGTAGACGGGAACTCATGGATCTCTTGAGTCCCTTGGGTCGCGCTAATTAACCGATTACGTTGAATCACTTGAGTCCTTGAGTCCTTGAATCCACAAAAACGCCATTCTTTCACTTCTGAAATAACATGCTCACTTGAGTCCTTGAGTCAGCCGGGTAGCGCGAGAGTGAGTCTCTCCTCGTGTTAGGAAAAGCAAATCCACAACAAACGCCATTCTTTCACTTCTGAAATAACATACTGTTCTGCATGTAGCCTATAGATGTTGTTATGGCCTTAAAATTATTATACAGTTTACTCTATTTTACTGATGTTAGTGTTTCTATCTCTTGTGTTATTATCCCATAAGTAGCCTAGCATAATAAGCATATTAGTAGATCAAGCAGTGGTAATAACCATTGTACACTAGGACTGAGTTTTCTTGCCGATTTAGCAATACTGACTCAAGCGACTCAAGTGACTTGCATAACCCGGATCAGTTGAGTGAGTGACTCAGAATAACCCGAATCCTGAACAGGAATCGAGTTTGCCAGGCCTAGTTCACTGACAGCCAAACAAGCGAAGAACATCTACATTCCAATTGGTTGCCAGTGTTTTGCAGACGAAACGTGTCATAGCTAATTTGCATAAAGTTAAGTAGTCTGTAACTTTTTCAGCCACTCTAGTCGCTCAACTTTTGCAGCTTGTGGCTTTTGACGCTTTTGTCGCTTATTGTACATACAAAGTCAATTACCTCCGGCGATTTTTGTGGCTCGAGTCGCTTTTAGTGGGAATAAACAGTTACGTGTGTACATGTGACTGGTGGTTATAGACAGGCCAAATGCATTTTTCACATTATCTAAAAAAAGAGGAAGGGTATAATAAATTATAGTCTATTTATTTTGAAGTTTTAACCGTTAATTTTCTCAGGGCGAATCCAAGGAACTCTTTAGTTTATAACCCAACAATTAAAAAGAACCCCCACCACCCCAAAACTTCTAAGGTTTTAAGTATCGTAGAACTATGTTTGTTTATCTTACCTTGTTCCTGTAACGATCATAGTAAGATGTGCATTACCTATAGAAAAAAGTCTTGTCTGTTCCTGTTGACAGAACCCTGTGCTGGATGAGAGGGCATGTCCAAAACGTTCCTTCCTGCGTAAGGGCAAAGGCCGAACGGCCTCCAGACCATTCACACAGAACCAATCAGAACCAAAACCGGACCTCAGGGAAGCGGTGTCCATGCAAAGGGAAGCCCTGGCAGAGCGGCTCAGGGAGTCATCACAGCGCGGCTCAAGGTGTTTTGACCCCAGTTCACGAGGGCCCGTTCCCCTAAAACCATCTGGCCCGAAGGCTAAACACACTCACACACATGCAAACTCAAAACCCGCAGCCCCACGCATTCAGCGCAAGACCGCCACACTAGGCTCACGCACGCACAGTCCACCATGGCGCACACACACAGAAACTCTTTCTGAGCGCGCATACAAACACACACAAATACAGTCTCCCTGCAATGCTCCTGTTTCTATGGAAACATCGTTTGAGGTGTGGCAGCGCGAGCGTCAGCGTGAGTGGGCGGAGCTTGGAGAGTTTGAGCTGCTGGAGGCAGCGGCTGAGGAGCTGTCAATCACCTCTAGCTCCTCCTCCTTCTTACAGGCCCTTAGTGTACACGCACATAAACGCCGTCTCTCTTCCATGCCCATCAAAACAAACACTGGAACAGATGTAAACGGTCAGAAGATGGGCAGCACACAGAACTCTTGCGCCACAAATACACACAGCACAGAGAGAAATACACACACATCTGACATGCCCACTAAACCAGCACACACACACTCGGCTGAGGACGAGCAGGGTCCTAGTGTTGATGAAGATGATGATGAGGGTAGGGAGGAAGAGGAGGAGGATGACATCACTCAGATGCCTGGTAATGACATTGCTCACTGTCTGCCAGTTGCCACTCCCCCATATAACAAATGCACCTATCAGGAGCCAAAGGAGGTGGGGCAGGAGGATGGGTCTGAGTATTTAAGTGATGGGGTGGGTGTGGAGTTTGACGATGACGACACCTGGGCAGATACATCCCAGCATGAACTGCAGCCAGATATGTCAGTGAAGAGAAAAGTTGCTATGGCTACGGAGGAGGACCCTGGAGATGCTGATGAACATGAGGAGACGGGGCCTGCTTACTCATACACACCTGCTCACAAACAGAATCACACACACACACAGAACTACACACACATTCAGACACACACCTCTGCTTGCACAAAACCCTCTCAGCTAGTCGCCAAATTGTTTCCTGCCCTCCAGCCAAAACCACGCCCACCTTCTGTCACTCAAACAACTTCTCCCAATAGTGAGACTGAAGGTGAGGATCTTTGTCACTTTGTGTATGTGGTCAGTATCAGTTTATGTTCCTGTGTACAATGTACAATGCTACTGTCAGTTAAACTCACAGCTTTTATTTGTGTATATATATATATATATATATATATATATATATATATATATATATTTGTGCTTGTATGTGTGTTAGAAGTGAGTGAAGTGATGCGTAAGCGTGTGGTGCTGCTGGAGATGGAAATTGAGCGCTTTAAGATGGAGACAGCAGAACTCACTCGCCTCAGGACCAGCCTACAAACACAGCAACAGGACCTACGGTACACACACGCACACACACAGCCAATTATGTTAAACAAACATACACATACAGACATTTGCGGTAAACAAACACACACACAATTATAGTACACAAACACACATTTTCATGATTGATTTAACAACCTTACTGAAAGTTAGTCCTAAACACTCGTCTCCTAATTTGATGATTGAAATAGCATTTAAATGATTTGTTCGTTTGTTATACCAAGCAGCATTGATGATGGCAGCCTTGTAAATAAAAACTGGAGTTCGGTTGGATGCATTCCATAATCTGCTTTGAGGATGCACAGTCACATGATCTATTATGTAATGTGTTTCAGGAAGGAAAAGGCAGAGTTTGAAGCCAAGCGCTCTGAAGTCCAGGCCGAGTGGGAAGAGTTTAAACAAGCAGAGATGAAAAAACTGCAGCGTGACAGAAAACTGTTTGAGAAACATTCTGCTGCCTCCAGGAACACACACACATCGGCTCAGAGAGAAGAGATCCTGGTATACTCACACACACTCACAGACAAACACACTTGCACTTGGGAACCAGATAGCAGGTTCTAGTGTGTAAAGGATTACATACATACACACTCCAGTGTTTCCCACAGATCTGAAGGCAATGTGTGGTGGTGGGGCTGTCTGACCGAGGGGGGGGGGGGCTACTTGCTTTGTCTGACCGGACACACACACAAACACACACACATTCAACACCACACACACGCACACAATGATGCTTCTCTTTGCCTTGAAGCTGAAGATTTCATTCCCTCAGCTTAGCAAACACATCACTGGGATAGGCCTAAGCCAGTTTCATCAGAAATGGTTCATCATTAAATTTGCCCACTGCCTCATACATGCACTCTTCCTCCAAAAACACAGGTATCTCCGTTCTGAACTCAACGACACGCGACAGCATTTTGCCACGGGAGAGCTACCTGGCTCCACTGTGAAACAGCACAGCTTTATGATCAGCTCCCATCTCCTTGTAAAGAGCAGAGAAGTTGCACATCTTTCACAAATGCTGCTTTCACCATTCGCTTTTCCTACTAACGGTATTCTGCGAGTTTTCGTTGAAAAAAAAGTTATTGGCTTATCAGCGTGATTTGGGTGTGAAGTCTCCTAGTGTCTGCGCAATGTTAGGCCTCATTCTGTCTGCTGCCAGTTGTTTAAGACACATGAGTCGCTCTTCATCCCCAACTGTGGATCCAAATGCAAACGCATCATCGTACTTTCTTTTTGGTTGACTTTTCGTTTTTTTTTTTGTCCGCCTGTCTTATTCTCATTCTCGCCTAATTTTGTGGCTGTGCGCCTATATGCATACCTCACACAAATACTGCATACCTCATTTTTGCGCCACTGCTTGTATAAAATTTGTCCATTTTTTAATCATTGAACGTAATACCGGTACACACATTGTGTAGTCGTTGTGTAGCCTATGTCGCAATTTATGCCGACATCTATTATTATTTGTCTCAATATGGTTTCAGGCAGGCTTAATTTTTCTGTTTTTCTATCTTTTAATGTTTTTTAAAGTGTTTACGTGCTAATTATGAATCCATTATAAGTGGGTGTTCTTTTGTTGAGTAACTTAAATGACAATGCTAATTTAATTCCGATTCCTCGCGCCCCACACTTTGAGAAACGCTGGTGTAGGCTATGTGAGAGACGCGTGAGTGACAGGGAAATGCAGGGAGAGCGGTGAAAGGAAAAACAAGTTAATGAATACGATGTGTAGGCTATTTTTAAAATAGCGTTTAAAAAAAAAAAAATACTCAATACGTGGTGGCCGGTTTTGAATCTGTGGCGCACCGCCACAAATTTGCGTATGTGTGGGAAACACTGGACTCTCTCTCTTTCTCTCTCTCTCTCATACACACTTTCTCTGTGTTTAACCAGGCAGTGAAGCAGCAGTTGTGTGAGCTGAAAGAGGAGTGTATGCGTAAAGAACAGCGTTGGAGAAACACACACACTCGATTGCAGCAGCAGATTCACACACTCAACACACACAACCGGGAGCTCCGACAGCAGATACACACTCTGGAGACCCTGCGACTAGGTGCCTGGAGAACACAACAGCAAGAGCGAAAAGAAGAGGAGAAGAGAACACAACAGGAGGAGAGGAGAAGAGAGGAAGAGAGGAGCAGTGAAGGGGAAAAAGTGAAGGAGAGGAGGAAAGATGAGAGATTTGGTGGCCCACCTGTAAGTGTGTGTAGGAGTGCCTCAGTGTCTGTAAGCTGGTAGAAATGTGTAAGCCTATCTGTCACCCTGTCAATAACTTTTCCCACAGTGTTTGGATCTTGTATTTACTTGCTTGTTTTTGAGATCCAAATAAAAGTACTCAAGTGTGTGTGTGTGTGTGTGTGTGTGTGTGCGTGTGTACTCATCTTGTTTCAGAGTCCAGAATGCAACATTACAAGCTCCGATGATCAGAGCTGTGGACGCACAACAAGCTCAGGTACTTATGGAGACACATAATTGTGTGCGTGTGTTTGTGTTTATTTTTACCAGACTGATAGATGTGTTCTTTTTCAGGAAGTCCTATTGGTGAAGTGATGCCTCCTGTGTGTGCCTTTGATGACATCACACAGGGAGAACCGCACACAGTAAGCTTCTACATTACATAGCACAGCACCTCTGGATTAACCTTAGCCCTGTTAGCCCCCTTATTGTGTCAGGTTTAGAGCTGGGTATCGATTCAGATTTCCCAAATCGGTAAAAACGGTTTTACTTCAGAAGGGTCCGATTCAGTTCAATTCTCGTTTAAATTTGATTAATTTTTCAATTCAGGTAAGGATATTGCACATTAACAATTTTATTTGGACATGGATGACATTCTCAGAAGAACTAATGATGCAAATAGTTTAAACTATACTATACTATATATTGACCCTGTTATTGTGTCAGGTTACTATTAATCCTTCTAGAGGGTTAGATCAATAATGTGTTCTTCATATAAGCGATATAATGATATACGATACGATATAAATACGATATAAAAATACGATATAAAAAAACAACAGTACAGGTTTGGATTACGCTGGCCTAAACTAACAACAACAAGTAGGCTACAAACAAGACACAAGCCTATGATTACATAAATGACGTAACAGACACAGCTATCCTTTTTATTGTTACGATCTCACAGATGAATGCTTAAGTTTGGGACAATTTATATGAGGAATTTAAAGGAAATTCACACGGTAGCCAAGTGTATGCTTTCTTTACCACTGTGACTCAATGCCAAATTGGACTGTGGGGTGTTTCCTAAAGTCCACAACTATCTCAAGTCTTTAGAGCATTTAGTAGTATTTGGATGCTTTACTTATTCTTGGGAAATTTGGGCATTTATTTTATGTTCACTGTAACTTATAATTGTGTGTGTGCGTGTGTGTGTGTGTGTGTTTAAAGACATCTGGAGAGCAGCATTCTAGTCAGCAGGAGGAAACAATCGCACATCCAGATGGAAAGGTAATGACCCCATTATGAACAAAGTGTTAGGGGGAATTCCCCTGCATTTTTTCGGTGCATCGATTAATCTAACGATTACTTTTTAAATTTGAATATATTTTGATTTGATTCAATTATCAATTATTTCCACATTACCTGACTAATAAAATAATTTCTAAATGTTATTTTACATATCTATGTAATAGATATAGCTAAAAATGAGGACAAAGATTCAAAACTGAGAATATAAAATAAGTATAAACATTACTAGAAGACATATTTTATAAAGTGGTAATGATGATGTTCCTGTCATGTTGGACAGACGATGGAGTTTCTGTTAAAATCTGTAGGTTTACATGTCTTAAAGGTCCCATAGAACACGTTTTTTGACCATCATAAAATGCTCTTTGAGCCTCAATATTTGCGTATGCAAATTTGTGTGGCTGAAAATGACTCAGGAGCATCACTAGGCCGTCTATTCCATGCTCAGAAATACATGGTCATTACAAAATATTCGTATTTCCCGCCTCCTGGCGCTGATTGGCTAGTTCATTGAGAGGCCTGCTGAAGCAGATTGGCTCTCTAGTTTCACTATACTCTTTGGGTGAACTACCGTATCTGAGTACATACAGTCTATGGAGTAAACTGTAAATCGCGTTAACTATCTGAGCTATTAAACACGCAATGGACTTGTCAGGAATTCAACCATACAACAGCCAGATCTACAGCGTTTGGAAATGAATGTGTCAGACTGGTAAGTTTTATTAGAATTCCTGGTAACTAACGTTATGTAGCTACTATGTAATTAAAACTGCTTCACACATTCAGACACGGCATTGGGAAGTTAAACAGAGTTGGCATTTTACATGAAAGACTATTTTAGTAAATCAGTAAATCAATTAACTATCTGAGTAAACAGTAAATGGTTAACGCTATCAAAATCGCATACCTCAGTCTCTGTCAGTTTACTCCGGAATGACATGTCACAGCGGGATGAAACGCATATCACCGGAAAGAGGACAACCAGGGCTTTCCAACTATTTGCAGCATGTGTGTGTACACCAATGTGGTGTTGAGATAAGCATTTTTAAATTTACCTTAATTTTATAAATAGTACAGTTGACAATCAGTGCTGTCATCACTATTCTAAGTTCAATAACTCGCGGACCCGACATCGCACAGAGATGTCACGCATATCAAACGAAAGTACAGAAACAGGGCTTTCAAATGATACCAAACTACTACAAATAGGCCTACTACAAACCTACTCTAAGCAATCATAGTATAAATGTAGAATAAATGTATTGAAATTGTGACTACTGCTGTCAAACCGAATTTGCACTTATGAACTTATGAATAGCAAAGTTGCCGATCCTTGCAGGATATAAGTGGAAATGCGACATTAGTAGGCTATCTGTTGTAATGCCTAGATTGCTAGCCTCCCAACACTTTAGTGACCGGGTGTTTTTTTTGCTTCGCAATAACCTGGATATCGAAGTAGCATCAAGTAGGCAAACTGCTAAGGCCATAGAACTACCAGTAGCCTACATACAAAAACCAAGACCAAAAAACACTGAATTCTAGCGGTTACCTACCGGTTGTGATTGGAGAATAGTTAGATCCTGGTTTCAGGCATTGTGTTCGTGAACAGCCGGATTGATACAGCCCAAGGTTGGCAAAACAATCTGGGGTGAAATGGCCAATCTCGGATTGAAGTTTAGTGGAACGTGGTTGTAGATAAACATCAACTACTCCCGTTGAATGCGAGGTTCTTGAGGACGGTAGTGCAAAAAACCCTGTTACACCCGCTTGCTGACATTTTTTTCAGTATGTTCTCCAGTTAAACAGAAATTCAACATGCACTTATTTCAAACAGAAATTCAACATGCACTTATTTTTATTAGAGCCGTTAGCCGTTCTCAATGTTAGCTAGCTAGGCTATTACATAGACTACAGTTGTTATAGCCTACCGCCAAAGCAACAGGGGGCTGGACAAGCGACTGTTCCAAACAATTTTTGATTGGACCAAAGATTCTTGAGCAGAGCTCTTTGGATTGGACAATGTAATGGAGGAGGTGTAGCTTTGCACTGTCTACGTACACAGAGCACTAGTTTCAGATTGTTTTTTTCAGCCCGGCAAAATCTAGCCTGAAATTTGCATATAGAAGGAGGCGGAAGATGGTTTTTGGAGTTTCGGTATAGTCCGTTGGATACCTTAAGCTACCTAAATTCAACAATAACAAGGTAAATGTGGTTTTGCATTCTATGGGCTCTTTAATACAGAAAGAGCAAAGTATGGGAGACATTTGTTGAAATAATGAAAGACGATGAGCATAGTGCTGGCTTCGTCATGTGTACTTTGTGTGATGCTATTTACACATTCGATAGCCCAGTGGCGAAACAAGCCAACATAAGGACCGTAAGCAAGATCATCAAGGGGGCCACCTATACAACACATGATGGAGCAATGTCCAGTAATAGGCTAGCCTACCATAAACAGACCATGAACACAAACGGAATGAGACAATTGACAGAAGTATCCCAAGCCAACACCACAAATAGAAAAAACTGGCGTACATTGAACGAAGGAAAAAAACAAATAGAGAAAACACTGGTGACAGCGCACCATAACAAACGCATTCACTTCACTCTATAGCGCAAATAAACACCCAATAAACCAAAAAATTATTTTAAAGGTGGTCTAAGCGATGTGACACATTTTCAGGACTAAAACATGTGTTGTTACATACAGCAAACAACTCCTCACAATCTACTAGCTGCCTGTCCCCTGAACACACTGTAAAAAAACACAGTCTCTGTAGACAGCCCAGGCTCCACAAACGGCAAAAAAACACAGTGGGCAAACCTAGCATAACAAACGAAAATGAAACATAACAAACAGTGTTCCAGCCAATAAACGACAAGAAGGACTTGGAGGAGGGGTTGGGTGGGGGTTTCAGGAAGCATGGGAGGGAGGGGGAGGAGTGAGCTATCCTCCGTTTGTTTGACAATACTTCGAACGTCAACAAGAAGTGACGTCAAACAGCATCGCTTAGAGCGCCTTTAATACTTAAACTGCTCACTTACATCATAGCTGCATCTCCCGGGCTGTCCTCTGTGCAAAGTTTTTGATCAAATCATTAATAGCGCACATGGTTCTGCTCCGTAGGAGCGCAAGCACTACTCCATGAAAAGTTCATCCTAACCTCCAGTTAGACTTACTGTAGCCTATTTCCGAGTGAGGTTTCTGTTTTAGTACCATGGGTAGGCCTATTGAATATTTTTATTTGGATAGACAATGCTTGTAGCCTTGGATTTTGGCTACGTTTTGGTCAGTTTTGCGGGTCTTTGGGTTTAGCAAATTGCGGGTCAGAAAGCAGGTCAGGTAAAATATGTTCATAATTATTTTTTGCGGTCCTTGTTGTGGGCGAGTTAGTTGAAAACGTCGGTCGGTTGCGAGTCATCTATACTATGACCCGCACATCACTGGTGTGTGTATGTGTGTGTGTGTGCACGAATGATTAGATCAAGTCAAGTCAAGTCAAGTCAGTTTTATTTGTCAATTTCTTCACATGTACTTGACATACAAAGGAATCGAAATTGCGTTTCACACTTGTCCCATGCGTAGACGTTGACGACAATAAAGTGCAGATGCACAACAAAAAAAAACAATTCTAAACAATAAGGTAATGTTAAGTAAAAAAAAAGTGCAAGTAGGCTTAAGGCATTATACTTAGGTAAAAGATACAGTATATATAAGACAAGACATAACATACATACAGTATATATAAGACAAGACATAACATAAAGTAAGTGTTCCAGCAGCGTTGGTTTGTTGTTCTTAGTGCAACACAAGATTGTAGCAGCAGTAGTAGTATATAAATAGTAGTAAAAAAGAATACTTGAATATCTAGCAGCAGCTGTGTGCAATTGCAATGCAGAGGTAGTTATTTTCAGTCCAGAGTGTTGTTTTGGTTCTTGGTTCAGAGTGTTTGTTCCCTTGTTGGGGAGTGTGTGTGGTGAGGGGGGGGCGGTCCAGAGTGTTTGTTCCTTGCTGGGTAGTGTGTGTGGGTTGGGGGTGAGGGGGGGGGGTAGAGTTCAATCTGTCTTCCTATACTCCTGCCAGTCTAGTGGTTCCGCTGGCTGGGAGCCGGTAGGGGAGAGAGTTCAGCAGTCTCACAGCCTGGTGGATAAAGCTGTTGGCGAGCCTGGTGGTGCGGGAGCGGAGACTTCTGTATATGTTTGTGTGTGTGTATAGAGTGGTATGCAACAGTTTGGGCACCCCTTGATAATATTGATAAATAACATTGTGGATTGGCATCAAGGTGTGCCCAAACTTCTGCATGCTAACATGTGAGAGTGTTTACATAAGTGTGACAGTGTGTGTGTGTGTGTGTGTAATGTGTTTAGAATTTGCATGTGTAATATTTTCAGTGTGTGTGTGTTTGTGTATGTGTAGATAGAGAAAGTGTTTCAAGATGGCAGTAGACTGCTACTATTTCTGAACGGAACTCAGAAGATGCTCTCCACTGATGGTTCAGCTAAAGTCACTTTCTTCAATGGAGACATCAAGGAAATCTGCCCTGACCAAAGAGTGGTGAGTGTGAAGGGTGGGTGTGTGTGTGTGCGTGTGTGTGTATTTAGCAACACAAAACAAAATAAACCTGAAATGTTATTGAAAAAAAAAATGTCTATATGTACCATACATATACTATGCACAGTTTAGTACTGCATCAGAACAGAATTGTCACTGCTCAGATATAAATAGGCAAAGTAGACAAAAACTTAGCCAGTATAGTCAGTATAGGCCACATGAGAGTTAAACTTTTATTCAGCTTCATGCCAACCACATTCAGTTTATTCAGTTTTTCTCACCAGCCTGTACAGCCATCCGTCTTTCATTTATAGTGTATTGCTGTGTACAGTGAATAATATAGATATGATTTGTTGTTATTCCAGTACAGTATGCATCTTTTCCTAGTACTGCTTCCCCAAAATACCCCAGGACAGGACAAACGGGTAGAGCATGAGCAGGGGTTGACTGCATACTTTGAAAGAGGGAGTCAAATTTCCTAAGGAGGTAAAGCTTGCTCTGGTCCTTTTTGTAAAGTGTGTGTGTGTGTGTGTGTGTCTGCCTTTAGGTGTACTACTTCGCAGAAGCCCAGACGACACACACAACATTCCCAGATGGCTCAGAGTTGCTTCAGTTTCCTAACAATCAGACAGGTAATTTTTTTTTTGTGTGTGTGTGTGTATGCTTGTTCCTAATATCACCAAGTTAACTTATGCAATCATTGGTAGAGAAGTTAGTTTAAGATGGGATGCTGCCAATGAGTATCATGTGACTGTTTTATAGTAAATCCACATTGGAATGAAGAAACCTGTGTCAAGGTCACCAAATCCACTAACTTGGCAATTGCAAAACATAGAAATGTTTTGTAGCTTATGGCCAATACAGTATGAATACATTTACAGTACACATCCGTGTTTACAGATGGGTTAATGGGTGATGGTGTCATTCAGTTTCAAGCTACTCAGTTTCATCAAAATGTCTCTAGAGAAGCTCAAGCAGCATTGGTAGGGTTAGTTAGTAATGATGTCTTTGTTAGTGACTAGATAATCATAGGTAGAATTGGTAGGGTTAGTTAGTAGTGATCTGTGTCTATGTTAATAACTAGAGAAGCAATATTGATGAGTTAGTTAGACTAAGGCCCAATCCCATTTCTCCTCACTTAACACCAGCACTTGATTTCAAGTGCACTCTAAAGTGAAGCACCCTTTGATGATTTAGTGAGAAGTGTTTGAGGTCCCTCAATATTGGGACAACATGTTAATCAGGGCTTTGGTCTCTGAAACATATAAGCCCACAAGTTGCTCGCAAATCATGAACCACAGGACAAAGTAGCCTACAGTAAACAGGCGCAAAATGCATAACGTTACCCGGCTGTGCTGCTTTTACGTTAGTTATCGTGGCAATTTATCCATACGGATATGGATAAAGCAGGACTTGATAAACCATGATCTTGTTAAAAGCCATCATGCATATTCATCCTACTTTACGTTCACGTTAATGAATGCTCTGTGCACCGTGAAAAATAGCGATTTTGCAATATTCATATTTTAACAAAACTGTACAGAATTCAAATGTATTTATGTCTAAGATATCCTCACATATATATTTTTTAAAACACGTGCTTAATTGTAAAAATTTCCTTTATTTATGCAGTTCTTTGCCAGAGACGGACGGGATCTTTCTTTTTCTTCATTCAGTTCGCAAAGTATTCTGAGACACTCATCTCGCACTTCATTGCGAAGTCAGCTCCTTAGCTGACTTGGTTTGAAGGGACCATTTCAGGGGTTGAACGGCACTTCCCCTTGGTCTTAAAAGTTTTGGGACACACCACCCATGTGCTAGGGCCAAAAACTGGGCCATAGTTATGTCTCTCTATTAGTGTATAATGAGGCTTCTACATATGTTTGTGTTTAGAAAAGCTCTTCCCAGATGGAAGAAAAGAGATTGTGTTTCCTGACCAGACAATGAAGACTCTCTATCCCGATGGCAGAGAAGAAAGTGTGTTACCAGATGGCACCATCATCCGCGTCAATGCGTGAGTGTGTTGTGTGGGTGTGTGTATAGGCGTGTGTGAGGTGGTGTTTCTGCCTCAATGCGTGAGCGTGTATATGCATGTGTGAGCAAGCACCATTATCTGCCTTAATGCATCTGTGTGTGTGTGTGTGCATACACAATCATCTGCCTCAATGTTAGTGTGTGTGTGTGCACCATCACCAAAAGGTAGTGTTTGTGGACATAAGTTTACTGTGTGTGTGTGTGTGTGTGTAGGGGAGTTCGAGAGGTGGTGTTCGTGAGCGGAGAGCGGGAAGAACACACTGCGGAATGGCGTCGGCGTGTATACACAGATGGAACAGTGAAGACAGTTTATATGGACGGACGCCAGGAGACACACTACTCCAGCGGCCGAGTACGCATCAAAGACTCCCTAGGCCGAGTAGTGAAGGACACACACACCGCACACACACTGACCTAACCCAAGGAAAAACTACGCCAGCTGCTGAGTACGCAGTAAAGACCCCCTGGGCTGCAGAGTGAAGGACACACACACACTGACCTTGTCCCAGGAGTCACACTGCCCAGGTACACATTGAAGATCCCCTGGGCCACATAAGGAAAGAAGACCACTCTCACATATTCACTCACACATACACAAACTAACTGAGCCCCAGGAGGTAATACTCAACAATACACACACATGCTGACCTAGGCCCATGATCTAGCCCCTGTGCATGTTACATGTATGATTCATACACATAGACGTACACACACACACCATGACCTAATCTCAGGGCATGTTTTAACAATATAGACTGACTCTACCCTTGAGCTGTTAAGATGAACTGTGCAGCCTGAAACGTGATTGAATGTGTGGATGAAAGTGAATACAGTTCTGTGTGAGGATGCCGTTGTATTTGTATTTATACATGTCTGTGTGTGTTATTTATTTTACTCTCAACTGTGTGTATGACAACAAGGTCCTTGTTCTTTAGTTATTTGAGTTCAGAAAAATGGTTAATTATTGAATTCTGTTTTCTTTTGTCAATCATTTTTCCAATAAAGGGCAGATTAGATATTGGCCTGTAATTGTACAAGGTAACCAAGTTGTGTTTCTTAAGTAAAGGCTTAACTGCTGTTTTAAGAAGCTGTGGTAAAACCCCCCTTGTTTACAATGCTATAAGGTAAAAACTGTTGTAAAGAAGTAAGAGAGCAGTGTCTACATCAGATATGGAGGAGCTGATATTGTGGACTCTTTTTTTTTATTATAATTTTTTTTAAAGGGATAGTTCGGTTTTTAACACATTAAGCCCCTTTCACAGGTTGTCTAAAATGTAATAAAGTGGTTGACATCGAAATTTTGACAATTGCTTCTGTCTCTGCTATTTGGGAAATGTCGAATCGCCTCTGCCTGCCTTCAAAATGGCTAGCAATGGGCATGTGTTGTTTTTATCCTTAAAACACTGGTTTTAAAAAAGTGCTACTCACCAAGTGGTTAGTGGTGCTCAATGATGTTCCAAAACATGTATCGTAGCGAAATAAAGCTTCCGTCATGTTTTATTTGGCACTTTGTTTATATGAAGGAGTAAATAGATCCCTATGGGACTTACAAAATGGCAAATAAAACATGACAGAAACTGTATTTTGCTACGATACTTGGGTTGGAACATTAGCAAGCCCCACTAATCACTCCATGAGTAGCACTTTTTTTAAAACCAGTGTTTTAAGGATAGAAACAACACATGCCCATTGCTAGCCATTTTAAAGGCAGGCAGAGGCGATTCTATATTTCCCAAATAGCCGAGATTTTGGTGTCAACCACTTTATTTCATTTTAGACAACCTGTGAAAGGGGCTCAATGTGTTAAAAACCGAACTATCCCTTTAAGGTTTCAGATAAAAAAAAATTGAATTCTGTCATTGGCATCAAATCACTTCTCATTGTTTGTGTCAGTGACACATTGTGTTCCACGCAACTTGGATACTGTTTGCATTTGAAAATGGTGCATGAGCATGGCTCAGATTTCTATTGATAATGGAACAGAAAGACTCTGCCAGTGGCTATTTCAGGATATGGATGTAGCTTATCTTATTTAATTTGATAATCAACATTGTGCCATTTTCTTTCTGTTTTCCTGCATTGTTTTTTAAGAGCTTCACTATTAGGTTTTGTTTCAATGGTGCTACTGCCTATCAGTAGTTTCCTTATGTCTTATATCTCATCCATAATTTAAGTCATTCTGAAATTAAAAATTCACCAGGTCATCAGCAAAGTTAGATGATAGATTGGAGGTTTGTGAGAGTGTTGAAAAAGCACCAGTGTCCTTGCTACAGTCACAGGCCTCATGCTGGGTTTAATACGGGCTGGGATTTACTTGCTGCACACAATGCATTCGAAAACAGCAAATGAATCCCAGTCAAGTATGATAAGTGCCTTGCCATAGATGTTCTCTGAGTTTATTTGTGTGTAAAACAAAAAATCCCCTGAGATAACAATGCAGTCACAAATGGATGATAAAACGAAACCCTTAAAAACCTAACCCTTAAAAACCACACGAAACCCTTGAAAAAAGTCTAATTTCGGGGAATGGATTCCGTAATGGTAGAAGGCCTTGAGGCATGATCAAGCTGTTTCAGTTGAAAGCAAGAAGTCCAGTTTATATGTGCAAATAATCTTGTTAATTAAAAATTATATGTTAGAATGTGATCTGACGGTAATTTTACAAGGAGAGGTATCATGGACAGTCAGAGTTGTGGAACGGGCTG
This sequence comes from Limnothrissa miodon, assembly GCA_017657215.1. Taxonomy (NCBI): domain Eukaryota; kingdom Metazoa; phylum Chordata; class Actinopteri; order Clupeiformes; family Clupeidae; genus Limnothrissa; species Limnothrissa miodon. Next base: position 225,462 of record JAGFZM010001368.1, on the reverse strand, counting down.
GTTATATGACCAGTTCACTCCTTAATATGCCTGGTTCCCTTTTTTTTTCAGGTTAACCGTGGATGGGTGTGCATTAAATGACAATAAAGAACACTATACTTGACACTTGGCATTGATCGGGAAAGTGGAGGGGCAGCAGAGGGCGCTACTGTGGCCATGGCGTGAAGGAATCGAGGGGGCTCTTTCAAGGGGTAAATCAAAGGGGAGTCAATCTTGCTGAATTTGTCAATGAAGCCCAAACTTTGCACGAAACGAAAAGTTTCATAAAAGCATCTTTGCTGGACTCTCAGTACTGGACAACTATGGGATTCAAGCGTAGGCTACTTTACGACGCGAAGCCAGGCAGACAGCGGTTTATGGTGTTGAAGAAACTAACCTTTCTAACGTGGCCCTAGTGGAGCCGTTAAAATAGTGAAACAGTTGAATAGTTTAAATTGGTAAATTGTTCAGTGATTTACCAATTAGTGAGCACTGTTGTGAAACAACTGCAGATAGATTAAACATTTAAACAGAATGTGTAGTCTTAAAGCAATACATTTTAGTACCCAAATAATGTTTAAAAAAAAATGCTCTGCGGTTCTCTGTCGGCTACAACGATGCGCACTCGGGCGGCGGATCTGTAGTTCAAGTAAAAACTAGTTGATTTGCAAGCTTCTGCTTCCAACATGTAGGATGTAATTTTGGAACTCCTTGGTGGTCCTTGAACAGTGCCTGTAAAAAGTGACCGCTTCTGCAGGTGATCAGACATGTAGGCTACGTAATTAGGCCTACATAATTGTACAGCGTTTTTTACGCCCATGAAGGTTATGTAGGCTACTGACCATAATGTGATGTCATCAGCCAAATTTTAAATCTGAAGGGAAATTTTAATTAATATTTTAACACTTTTAACACTTTGCCTAGTGTATGTTCAATTTTAACAGTTGCCTAGTGTATGTTCATGCACTTAATAAATAAACTTAAGAATAATCATTAGTTTACACTAATAAACCCCCATGATAAAAAAAAAAAAAAAGTGGTGCGCCTAACTTGCCATTGAACCGATTGGTTAGGCACATTTGTTGACAGTCACCTGTCAACGAAATTGTGGAACCCGGAAGTGAGCGTGAAATGACGAGATAAGTGGGAGGTAGCGACAGAGTAACACGCAACGCTTCTGAACGGTAAGCGTTTTATAGAGATTTGAATGCAATTACGGTTAATTTTGACCTTACTGCCTTTTACCATGCGCTCTTAGTCTTCGCTACAGGGTAACAGATTAAAGGATTAACTGTGCAAGTAAATACTCCCTTAAGCTGCGGCTAAGAAGGTTGTGTCATGCCACACGCTAACGTTTGTTTAAGCCAACGCATCTGGTTACCCAGAAGCTAGCGTGGACGTTGACGGTTAAATTTTCATTAGTACACATACGTTTCTTTAATTGTCAAAGATGGAATGGGCAAGTCAATTATGCGTGAGTACATGCTAGTAATGCTGTGAAACTGAGAATGGTTTCTTGCAAGGCCCCTGGTAATATCTGCTAACGTTATCGTTAGCAAGATAGCTAGCTAGCTAGTTTTTGCTGGTGAACTTTAGTGTCACTTAACTCTTATTAATAGCAAGCCAAGTTACTTCTAGACACTAGACCAGTATGCTCGCACTACGAATGTGACGGTGTTCGAGTTTGTGATGAAGTTGACAATTTCAGTAACGTTTATCTTCAAGGGTTGTCCATCGATAACTTGGAACACCTTATGTTGGCTGTATTAGCGTTAGCTCGCTACAGCTACCAAATTTTGAAGATACAATGTTACCACCAACAAAAATAACCGCAATTAGTCTAACGTTGTATTTCGGGTTCATTATTCTGTTACGGTAATGCACAGGTCCTAACTATATCAGTTGATTCGTGGAACCCGGAAAGAATAAAATACATTCTGTAACATGTAAAGTTAATCATTGATAAGGCTATTTGCTTCACGTTAGTTACGTTTGTTACAATTGTGAGTAGGACAAAACGCTAATTTTATCTTCCCACATCATCATTGAGGCTAACATGTTTGTTACCCTTCATTTATGATGCATTATTGAACAGCGTAACTTAGCCTACTGCTGCTGGAAGCTCACTTGCTATCTGGGGTCTTTTGATTCGGATAGCCAGCAAACTTGTCATGTGACAATGTTGTTATGTTTGGCGGGGGTGTCAAACCTGACTGACTGGTGAAGTGTATCGATGAATGTGTGTTTCGTTCGTGTAGCGTGCGTGATACCATACTGTAGCTAACTGGAAAGGCAAACTTGAACAATTTTGATGTTCTACCCGTTTTCTATCACGTTGTAAACAATATGATATACCTATCCTAAAAAAACTGAGATAAAATTGATAAATACAGCTCCATCTTTCTAATTTGTAACAATTATCAGTGAATGAACAATCATTGACCTGCATAATAGGCCTACTTAAAGCAACACCAAAGAGTTTTTAAAACCTTAAAATAATTTTTTCAAACTCGTTTTGGTGGTCCATCAACTCATAATAGAATGAACGTTACCTTCTGCATCTGCTCTGGGGCCCTCTATCGGCTGTAATAGCACTAAACAAGTTCGCCCAGTCGGGTCCAGGTTCTGTAGTCCAAGTAAAAACTACAGTCGATTGGCTTTGCGGCCAGCCATAGGCGGGGAAAGCTCTGGTTGGAGTTGAGCCTACGTTGCTGCTGGACTCGTAAGTGATAATGGTATATCCGACAATATTTATCATTGATTGTTTTATCTATCAATTAGCCTGTGATAGCTACAAACAGTGGATGAATTTTAAAGTGTTTGTGTTAGCTAAGGCGCTAACGTGGGTAATGCTAGGTACGTTTCTTATATAAGTTGTTTATAGCTTTAGCGCTTTTGAAAGCATGCCTTCATCCGTAAGTTGTTAACAGATTTATATGTGAGGCGGATATTTGATTGTGAAAGTCATGGATTTAGAAATGAAATGAAAATTGAGGACACATCCATGTTACGGTTGTAAGTGTAACGTTACCCAACACGGCAAGTAGCGTGAACACCAAGTAAGCCAACACATTCACAGCCACCGCAGCTGCCGGTGTCCAGCGACAGTCTGATGGGTTAGAAGCTATCTATTTGGCTTTCAAAACTACAGTTTTGCAGTCTGTTTAGCAAATCTTCATTTTTTTTTTTCGTTGTGGTTTAGGGGGGATTATCACTCGAGACAATACAGGCAACTAAATACTAAAATGTTTGACGTGTTTTTTTTTTTTTGAACATCCTAGTGTAAACATATCTCTTGCTATTACGCTAGACCCTGACAACATGCACAGCAAGCGATGTCATATGTATATATATATATATATTTTTTTTTCTGTTTCAGAAGTCTAAATAAATCATACTTTTACAACAACGTACATACCTTGTCTGTAGACATGATTTCTAAAGCCGATGCTGATAAACAAATTGCGGTGACTGTATATACATAGGCAAAAGTCAGTGGCATGCTAAATTATTTACGACAGCAGTAATTCCGGTTTTAACCTGTAGATGGTGCGATTTCGAAACTCTTTAGTGTTGCTTTAAGTAAGACAACTCAACTGTAAGTGCACTAGGGGACAGCACTTGTTTGTAAATGTAGGTTGTGTAAATTAAATAGGGCAATCTTCCTGCAAAACTGTACTAAGGAACAAAAAATGCCTATGCATTCTCTATGGAGCAAGTGGCAAGTGACTGGGTTTTTTCATAGTGTATTCAGGGGGCAGAAAGCTAGCTGATCAAGGTGAGATGTCCACGAATTGAGATAAAAATAAAATCGCACTAAAATCCTGCAACATCTCATAAAGCACTTTTAACGTGAAATAATTTCAGCCCTAGCTGAACATTTCTGTTCTGTGTCAGAATGACTGACTGAATGCTGGCCAACTTTTATTCAAAGATGAATAAGATTGTATTTACAGTTTGGCTCTCTGTGTTTTGTCTGTGTTGCAGGCGTTCCAAGTTAAAAGAGCAACTTTCTAGTTAAATTTGTGAATGAAGACCTAATGGCAAAAAAAATGTTAAAAATACTAGTACCTAACATTGTATTAAACCTACTACTTTACAAAAGGTCTTTAGTCGACAGATTGGTGGTGCATAGCTCAGGCATAATCATCATGTAATTAATGATTACAGTCCTGTTCAGTTAGCTTTTTTTTATGTGAAATCTTCAGTGTTTACCTGTCCTGGTGCATTCTCAGCGTGCATGTACATTCTTAACCAAATTCCATTTTAGAATATTTACAAACCAATTATGAAAAAATGGTTGTTTAATTAGTCAATTTCATGTTAACCTGCAAGATGGGCATTAATCTTAGGCTGAGCATAGTTTTGTTTGGCTTGTGTTTGGTAAAGACTTTTTTTTTTTTTTGCCCACTGCTGCACTATTGTCATTGAAAACAGGAAATGGAAACTGCTGTGGTATGCACTGCAGAATGGAAGGTTTTCCTCCAGAAATTCTCAAGCAAGGATGGAATGATTCTAATTTTTAATTTTAAAGAACTTGCTTCAAAAAAATATTGGAGCTAATTTACAGACATACAGACTTGCATAACATCTGCATGAAAGAAAAAAAATGTTTAAAGAAAACTACACTTATCATATCTGTTAAGTACTACATTAATCATACTGTATATTTTAAGTACTACACTGGTCATATCTGTTTAAAAAAGCAATAGTCTAAAATATGTATTTTTTACTATACAGCCTACATGTAGATGTGATGAACTAGTAGGCTGCTAATTATATTGATTAGAAGGCAATTTTCCCTATGCTCAGTCATGAATTTTTGCAGTGGACAGGAAATATTTCCTGTGGCTTTTTTTTTTTTTTTTTTTTTAAAGAGTTGGAGAAACCTCCCATTGAAAACACTAGCTGAAATTGAAGGAGTACAGAGAACATCTTTGAATGACTGTTAGAGCCAGATAAGATAATTGACATTTGTTTTCTTTTGCAGGAGAACCGACACATTGGATCCAAGATGACAGACTCAAAGTACTTCACTACCACCAAAAAAGGTTTGGATTGTCTTTTTCTTTATTTTGACAGATCAAAGTAAAGTGGTTCAAAGCCTGCCTAGTATTTTGTTAACAGTGCTTTGATTTCAGTCGTATCTTACCCCCCCACCCCTTCAGGAATATCTAGAAATAATGGTTTATAGTAACAAATCCCAAAACTACAAGTGCAATATAGTGTCTAAATTAGGCCAGGAAGTTTATTTATAGAATTTTAGTTTAAGTGCTTGTCAGATCAAATCCAATTTTCCACAAACGGTGTGTACAATGTTTCAGAACACAAAACACAGTATGCACAATGTGTAGCCTCTTTTATGGAGAAGATGTAGGGAAGAAAGTAGCCTCAAATTTCCTTGTTGGACTGATTACACTTCTCACTGAAGTAAAGATTTGAGAGAACTCTGGAACTTTCTATAATTTTTAGCGCTCCTTAATCATTGCTCCATTGGCTGTGAATTAAGTGGTGCAGCAGTAGAAGCATCAAAAAGTTGTTTTGTCAAGGTAGCATCAATTTCAAAAGTTGTTCACTGTACATGTGATATTAAAAATACGGTGTCGGTGTACTGCCCAGCACTGGTTTAAATGATGCATCTTTTGTGTGTGTGCGTGTCTCTACACAGGTGAAATTTTTGAGTTGAAAGCAGAGCTTAATAGTGACAAGAAAGAAAAGAAGAAGGAGGCAGTGAAAAAGGTGATTGCCTCTATGACAGTGGGGAAAGATGTCAGGTAAGGCTTTACTTTATTAAGTATATGCATTACGTTTCTCAAGGGATTATTTAGGGTAGGCTGGGTGATATGGTGTAAAATTTATCACAATACATTTTTCCACATTGAACGTTATTTTTACTGAAACTGAAAGAAACCTGAGATTAGTGAGATAAGCAAATGGCATGCAGTATCAAGAGAGATTGAGAAAATATAAGGACAAACATGCACTTATTCATTTTTTTTTTAGTTTCCAGAGGCACTCAGTATAAATAATATACTGGACATAAAACCAAGCAAACACCTCTGGACTGGTTTAAATTGCTTAGTATGTAACAAATTTATAAAAAAAAATTGCGATGCTTCCTAGGTCGTCCACTTTTTTTCTTCTCTCAAATATGAGCCTTGACTATGTTTGCTCCATTGTCTGTGGTGTTACACACCTGTCAATCTTCACTAAGGCCTCCGGCGCATCTTTCAGCCCCCACAAATGAATTTGGCTGTATGGTTGTTTGGTAAATACGCCCCCTGCGAGCATGTGCTTTGAAGATCCCACTCTTCATCACTGTAATGGGTTGTGAGACTTAAATGTTGCTACATTGCCCTTAAATATGGCTCTAAAGTGCAACCTGCAGGCGTATGTAATGATAAACAGTATGTAAAGTTCATTTTCAAATGGTTCTTGTAAGGTGTAATTGCCACAAAAGATTAATAGTTAATAGTTTTCTAATAGTTATCCATTAGTCTTGAATAAATTCATGTTAACTTGGTAGTGGGGCAGAGAAGGTGGATTTGGATTGACAATTGCCAGGAACTTTCCGCTACATCTAGTTTACACAATTTTTAGAAGTGCCCTTTGTTACATCAGTTGGGAGTTTTAAATTGTTAAATTGAGATCTCTGATGGTATGTAACTTTAGTTGGGCTGAAAACTGTAAAAGGTGACCTTAGGATTAGGAACTGTAAAAGGTACTTTAGGATCCTCTATACCTATAGAAATTGCCCTTGCGTAAAGTGCCTGTTTCTTCTGCCTGTGATCATTAGCCATGCTTTGATTTGTAGCTGTAGTTTGTAAGCTTATGTTGGTGTCAAATGTCACATACCACTGGCCAGAAAGAATAGGACAATCAATCACTGTTTTAGATGTGAAAGTTAAGTTTTAAGGCATAATTTCTATACCATTATAAAAAATAGATTTTATTAGCTTAAAGGAATAGGCCACCCCAAAACGAAATTTAGCGTCTCACCATATTCCCCTGAGTAGGACAAGTAAGCAAAGGTGTTTTTCATTCAGCCCCGTGGTTGTCCGTATCCAGAAGCGCAGTGTTATCTTAGCTTAGCATAGAGCGCTGTGATAATGCCATTGGCATTTGTACTCCGTTTGAATGTACAGGTGAAACAACGAAATTAGGAAAAATCTTGAGTTCATTTATGACTATTTTCAGAAGGACTGGCTAAGTGGCAACTCCCAATTACAGCGCTCTATGCTAAGCTAAGCTAACGCTGCACTTTTGGATACAGACAACCACAGGGTTGAAAGAAAAACACTTTTGCTCACTTATTCAACAATGTTATCATTATTTCAGTTTTACAGATAAATACACAAACATAAATGGCAAACATGCCTCCAACACAGGCTATTCAGTGACTTTCCTCCTGTTTTTTTTATATTTAATATAATTAATTCAGGTTTGTATGTTTGATCCTTACACTGGTAAGGATGTTCGAGAAACCGTCATTATGTGACAAAGCAAAATAAATTTGGTTGTCATATACTATGAAAGATTGAGTAGTTTGTGGCAAGTTGTCCAAGTAGGACATATAAAGGTTGAAAAGTAAAGGTCCAGGGACAAATCCTGGGACATTAGTGAGTGGAAATTGGTCAAAGTGTGCTTGCCCATGGCAACATAAAACGTTTATTTTGTTAATGTGATTTCAACCACCTAGTAACTATATCGGAGATCCGACGGATAATTATTATTTTTTTCAATAAACTTCCATGCATTGGGGAGATTTCATATAGGCCTGTTCATTGTAGTTGGACGAAAAATAACTCATAAATATCAAAAGAGGATTTGTGCTTTAGGACTTAATTAAACTGCATCCCAAAAAAAGAGCTGAATTTGTACTGGCCCTTCCTTATTAGCCAGTAGGACATTGTAAGGCACTTTGAACATCTTTCAACTTGTGATACTATGTGACAACATATTTTTTTCAACAGTGCCCTGTTTCCGGATGTGGTGAACTGCATGCAAACTGACAATCTTGAACTGAAGAAGTTGGTTTACCTGTATTTGATGAACTATGCCAAGAGTCAACCCGACATGGCCATCATGGCTGTAAACACATTTGTGAAGGTATTGTGTGGTCTATTTATTATTTTTTAAATGTATTGATGTCCTAATTGAAATTATTTGACATCACTATGGATAGCAGTGGTCAATTACATGTTTTTAGCTTGTTTGCCCATTTTGATCTTGTGAATGTGATATTAAGAACATTCACAATATCAAGATGAACTTTAAGAACATTTTTTTTTCAGTAAATGTCTAATGACTGACCTCTGGCAGTTTGGCTGGCCCCTTGAGTTGTGGTTCTGAGGTTTTTTCCTCAGTAGAGAGTTTTTCCTTGCCCCGTTGCTCTTGATTGTTCCTTGTTAATTTGTGGGAGTTGTGCAAATGGCATAACTGTTGCCTTTTTCGCACCATTCTATAACCTTCATACTGTATAGCTATCCCCATCTGTATGCATCTCTTGTCACAACCCCTACAGACATAGACTTTACTTTAGTTTTATTTTACTATTAGTTTACTTTTACATTCTACACCCTAGTGTTGTAGTACGCGAGACCGGTCTCGGACTCAAGACCGGTCTAAAGACCATTTTTTGCTTTCTCCGTCTTGTTTCAGAACGAGTCCTCGAGACCCAATTAATTTTTTTTATGTACACAAATACTCTAACAATTTTCCATGATTACAAATAAATTTAAATAATGTGAACATTATGTTCTACTGTATTCTTTAAATCATTACATTTTGAAAATATTATGAAGAAGCGTATTAATCTACACATACCTTTGGCAAATTTGAGTTTGCTCTGCAGCCCAACTGTGATTCAAAATGAGGGTGGACCTAAGGTGTTAATGAGAAGGGAGCGCTGATGAAGTATGATGCATATAGATTTTATTAATGATAGTAAAAGGTCACATTAAGAGGAAAAGTAGACCTCCCTCCCTTAACAGTGTGCCATACTGTTCCTGTGAACAATTCCTAGTCTTGCTTAGTTCTTCGATCTAACAGTTGATTATTAATTGGGGTTATATTAAATCATGGTTATGAAAACTGACTTGGTTTTATGGTCTTGGTGTTGACTTGGTATCAATTCCCAGGGCTCCAGAGTGCGACCAATTTGGTGTGAACTGATGTGCGACTGAAAAAAAATTCACTGGTGCACCTGACGTTGCTCAGGCGAAAACATGAATTTATTTCGCAAGTGCAGCATCTCTCTGTGTTATGCTCTGGTTATCCTGATTGTATCGTGGTCTAAACCAATAAGACACAGAGTTCGGGCGGGTCCTTGCCTCTGATTGGCTGTGGTGCTTTTCTCTGCTCCAAGTTGTTGTCAGCTCAAAAAATGCGCGCTACCTGAACAGTGAGCAGAGAACTGAAACGATTAAAGAAAATAAACGCAACAAATACGTGAAAATAAAGAGGTAGAGATATTGAAACTTTCTTCATTAAGAAAACAAAGCCGCTTCCTAGCCTTACTGTCACTCCATGCAGCCAAGACACACGACCTCAGCCTTCCACAGTAGACCTAGACTCGGAACCAAAGGAGACTGAGGTAGAGCCCGGTAACGGTAATGAGATGGAAAAAGCCCAAAACATATTCTTTCCGGAAAGAATGGTTAAATCAATTTCCCTGGCTAAGGTACAGTAAAACCGTGGGAAATTATCTAATTTCACCTAATTGCATACCTGCCAACCTGTACGCATTTGCTACGATTTGTCACTTAATACGCGGAAAGCCTTTGATTGACTTTGGGCTCAAGTCGGGCACTACGCAGCTCGTACGCATTGGGCAGCCGCATGCTGTGCTAGGTAGTGCTAGTTTTAAACTCCAAATACGGTTCCAGAAAATAATTGAAGATGCGTTAAAACGAAAGTAACGAACCTTATTTCCATCTTTATAACGTTGCTGGTTTTACAAGGAAGGACGTGCTAAACATTGTTTCAAAGGTAGCCTAATTGGGCAATGCTCACAAGCAGGATGGTGTGTGTTTGCGTGTGTGTCTGTCAGTTAAAATAGGGCCTACACATGATGTTAGCACCTCAGATGTTTCTGACGAATTAGCCGATCAAGATCAATGGCCATGTCTCCCTCGCTCTAAATGCGTTTTGCACAATGCAATTATGATTTTGATGTTAGCCATCATGGAGCAACAGGAATGCTTTCATTTCTATACATAGGCCGTTATTTTTTCTAAATTAGACCATCATGTGTGCCAATAAGCAGCAGCAATTATTCATAAATGACAGTGTTTCCAGCACACTACTGCAAAATAGCCTCTTTCATTGACATAATATTAAGGCTATAGGCCTAGGCTATTTTAGGTTAGGCCCAAGTATATATATATATATTTTTTTTTTTTTTACTACAAAGGAGAGTGTTTGTCAAATGGAAAACTTCAGTGATTCTCTTCTCAGAAAGGACAAGTCAGCAGGCTATGAGGCAAAGCCATTGTCAAGTGTCTGTGCTGTCTCGGGTATAAAATACTACTTTGTGTTTCTTTGACTCCTATTCATGACACTTGAGTCACTTGGTGAGAATTACTTTATACTTTGTATATAGACTACAGAGTTTCTTTTTTTTTTCTTTTTTTTTTTTTTTTCTTTTTTCTTCTGCTGGTGGTGTGCCTCGTGATTTTTTTTCAATGAAAAAGTGTGCCTTGGCTCAAAAAATATTGAAAAACAATGCAGTAAAGAACATAAGTCAGTGCACTGTACAGTAGGCTTATATACTGTCGGGAGTGCGGGCAGACTATGGGCAGGAAAAAGTGCATTTGTTGAAGAGTCGACGACGTTTCGTTATATGAAAGGAGGGATAAAAAGGTGACCTTTTGGTGTTAAAGGCGACGTAATAAAAAAATATGGGTGCACCTAAATTTTGTGCTGGTGCACCTAAAAAAAAAAAAAAATTAGGTGCACCAGTGCAACCAACACAAAAAGTTAGCCTGGAGCCCTGATTCCTGAAAGTCTCAACTCGGTCTTGCTTCCTCAAAGACTCTGTCTTGACTCGGTCTCGATTGCATTTGACAACCGGCAGTCTCGGTCTCTACCCTTCAAAGACTTGGTCTTGATGCGGTCTCGACATAGGCTGCCTCATCCCCATCACTACTACACCCTTCTCTCTTTTTTGCACAATAGACAGACCACATCATAAATTTCACATTTTTTTTACACCGCAAAATCACCATAGTCAGTATATCATGCATTGATGATGACTGAAACAAACTACCTCTGTTGAATGTCTAAAATGATAATAGGAAAGTTAATATACTGGAAGGAATTTGGTTATAAGAGTGGAATGACACCAAATTGATCTTGATTGTTTACGTTTGCTTAGCCTTTTTTCTTCTTCCTGATCAGGACTGTGAGGACCCCAATCCCCTAATCCGTGCTCTGGCAGTACGCACCATGGGATGTATTCGTGTAGACAAGATTACGGAGTACTTGTGTGAGCCCTTAAGGAAGTGCTTGAAAGATGAGGATCCATATGTCAGGAAGACAGCCGCTGTATGTGTTGCAAAACTACATGATATTAACGCTCAACTGGTGGAAGACCAAGGATTTTTGGACACTCTGAAAGACCTCATTTCCGACTCTAATCCTATGGTAAGTGAAATAAGTACGCCAACATATGCCAAGTTCTAAAGTTGACAGCTTTTCTAGCCAGTGGAATCACATGATATTTTTCTTGATTTCCTTGCATCAAGAATTCACTTTTGTGTCTCTGTGTGGAAGTAGTCTAGGTTGAAGGTAAAGCCTTGCCCTAAAAGACTCGAGACTTGACTCGGACCTGGATGGTGTGACTCATGAACAGTGTTTATTTAGTAGCATACTTTAATTTATTTCATAATTTGGTGTCCCGGTGTTTTCCAGCGTTACGGCGAAATTGCAGTTTCCCCTCTTCATTACGCCCAACGTAACGCATGCGTGCAGCCACAGACTAAACACCAGTGATGGGAATTATGTCTAGGAACAAATCGTTTGTCCATGTCAGTTGTGAGCAACTCACATCATCCCATGCCAGAACAAGATGTCACGGGTCCGTCCATCAATGCATGGAGACATTGGCTAATTTATTATTATTTATTTTAGAGAAAAATCTAAAAACTGCAAACCATATCGCTATATTTTCTACTTGACTGTTCAGAACAGTTTGCAAGATGCAAGTTGATGCACAATTGAGATGGCATAATCAGCGCTCCATTATGTGTCCTTCACAACACGAATGAACATGAGTTAGACGTCAACATGGGATAAGTAAGGGGTTGAGTCAACTATTACAGAGAAATTGGGCCTACCTGACATCACGCAATTCCTTCAGTTTTCCTTGTTTTCTGTTTCATTAGTTATATGAAGTCAGACTGTTTTAGCAAAATTAGCAAAAGCTGCCACGGCCACGACTCTTCTGCCATAACTTTCAGATGTGCCCTGCGTTAACAGTTCTCAAGTGTCCAAGTAATTCCCATTGTGGGGTGAACCTATAGTTCATCTTGACTCTAAAATGCCTTTCTCCTCCTCCAAGTCATTTCTCCTACAAGAACTTTACGAAGACAATTCTCTTGAGCACCTCCAATGATCTCTGCCCATCATCAGCTAGGCTACGGTAGCCTCTACTGACCAATGATGCAACGTAATCAGACTTGTGTCTGATTTGCACCTCATGTTCTCTAGATAGTTTTTTTTTTTTCGATATCGATCGATTTTATTTTTTTTTTTTTCTCCGGACTGCAATCATTTTTTTGGTCTGTTGTAGCTTGTTTAATTTAATAAAATAAATAAATAGGCTCAACATTTCTAAAACATCAGTGTTTTATTGTTCTACTACATTGGTAACAACATTTTAATAGCTAACTATATAAAAAAATTATAGACGTCTTGTCTCACATTGTCCCACAAAAATATTAATTGGTGTGCAATGGTAATATGTCATTCTGTTATGTGTTCAGTCATAATACACATAGTATGCTAATTAGTAGTAGAATTGTCAGTAACGCAAAAAGTAACGCAAAGTTACTTTCCCTGCTAATTAGTTACTTCCCCTGCTAATTTGTTACTTTTGTAATACAGTAATGGAGTTACTAACTCAATTACTTTTTGCAAGAAGTAACTATAACTAATTACTTGCCAAACACTGACACTGAATGCATTGCGGCGGCAGATTTGACTGGAGCTGCTCAATTTGTAGCATAATGAAATTTGTCATCAAGAACTTCACGCAGAATAGAAAGTGAACAGCCACTTGCAAGAACTCTGGCCCAAGGATAAATAATGCTGGCTTAAAAACTTCGGACTTCATCAAGGAACCTCAGAACGCACAAGGATAGGTCAGTGAATCTTGTTTAGGTGAAAGGGAAATTTAGGTTGAAGGTAACGTTACCGCAAGAAAACAAATTCAACTACGTCGGACCCCAACTGTATCCAGACTGTATGCAAATTAGTTTTATCGCTCCCCTTTTAACATTACCGTTTTATTTTATAAACTGCTATTCACTGCGTTTGCTACAAGCAAGCAGCAGGTCAATATAAGTGCTGTAACCTAACGGTAGTAGTAGCCCCAGCCTAGCCTAACGTCAAATTAGAGCTGCTGTTGTCACGGATGCCATAACAGCAGCCTATCCTTAAACATCAATTAATGATTTGGAATAATCATCCTAAAACACTGTGCCTATGTGTTTGCCAGTTAAGGAAAAATAAAAAAAAAAAGACTTGTGAACATCTCTGGTGGACAGCGCTAGAATCATTGATGCCTACAACTTGACAACTTGCTACATTTGAGGCGTTTTACCAAAGACAACATAATATCAACATTGTTGATGAAGGACTATAATAATAGTTTTAAGTTTATCTTGGCTGCACAGCACATTATCATACATGCTGCATAATAACAATGTGAGTATACTGGTGATAAGTTCATGTGTACTGCAGTTTGTTTATTGGCTAAAATATGCAGGGATTGTGTCATAATTGTATAATTTATTATATATCTTTTCCAGCATTATTATTAGTTCTAATAATCAAAATTGACACAAAATTTCTGCACATTTTTCAAGTGTTAAAATGAGGTTACTTTAATATAAAAAATTGCGAAAAATTGCAAAGACTTTGCAGTTATCAACTGTGCATAACATCATCCGAAAACCAGCCATAAAACAATACTGGATGCCGTGATCCCCGGGCCTTTAAACGTCACTGCACTACAAACAGGAATGCTACAGTAAAGGAAATCACTGAATGGGCTCAGGAATACTTCCAGAAACCATTGTCAGTGAACACAATCCACCGTGCCATCCGCCGTTGCCAGCTGAAACTCAGTGCAAAGAAGAAGCCATTTCTAAGCAAGATCCACAAGCTCAGGTGTTTTCACTGGGCAAAATGGTAGACTGTTCTGTGGTTAGACGAGTTACGGTTCGAAGTTCTTTTTTGAAATCTGGGACGCCATGTCATCCGGACCAAAGAGGACAAGGACAACCCAAGTTTTTATCAACGCTCAGTTTGGGGTTGCATGAGTGCGTGTGGCATGGGCAGCTTGCATGTCTCCATCAATGCAGAAAAATATATTCAGGTTCTAGAACAACATATGCTCCCATCCAGACGTCATCTCTTTCAGGGAAGACCCTGCATTTTTCAACAACATAATGCCAGACCATATTCTGCATCAATCACAACATCATGGCTGCGTAGGAGAAGGATCCAGGTACTGAAGTCCAGATCTTTCACCTATAGAGAACATTTGGCGCATCATAAAGAGGAAGGTGCGACAAAGAAACTGGTCTCCTTCGGTCCCCAGACGTCTGAGTGTTGTAAGAAGGGGAGATGCCACACAGTGGTGAAAATTGCCTTGTCCCAACTTTTTGGGGATTTGTTGACACCATGAACTTTTGAATCAACATATTTTTCCCTTAAAATGATACATTTTCTCAGTTTAAACTTTTGTTCCGTGATTTATGTTATATTCTGAATAAAATATTAGAAGTTGGCACCTCCACATCATTGCATTCAGTTTTTATTCACGATTTGTACAATGTCCCAACTTTTTTGGAATCTGGTTTGTACTGTATTGAGCTGCATGCATGTAGGGTCAGAATTTTATAGATTTAGCTTGAGTATGTGCCGAATCAAAACTGTTATGCATCCTTCCACTGAATGTACTGTGCATCTAGCTGCTGCTTCATTGCTAGCAGTGACTTTTTACACATGGCGTTGCTCTACCTGCATAATAAAATAAAACTCGAATCTATCTAACATCTGCCAACCACATTTTTTTTTTTATTTCCTCAGAAATACGATATGGTTTGTCTCATTGTTTTGAAGTCTTTGTGCTTCAGCCTATGAAATATATTGCTAAACCTGCAAAGCTTAATTATCTCAAACTGTTTCATTGTCTAGGTGGTGGCAAATGCTGTGGCAGCACTGTCTGAGATTGCAGAGTCTCACCCCAACAGCAACCTACTTGACCTCAATCCTCAGTCTATCAACAAGTTGCTGACTGCTCTTAATGAGTGCACTGAATGGGGGCAGATCTTTATCTTGGATTGCCTTGCAAACTACACACCCCGCGATGATCGCGAGTCTCAGAGGTGAGATTGCCTATTTACTTTATTTGATTAAAGTTAAAAATGCTAAATATATAATGCAATGCGGATCACTGCATTTGTAAAATCGTGTGTATTTATATACACAACAGCCTAGAACCTGTGGCGGATTCAGTTAGTAGTACAGCATTTTTAAGTTAAGAAAGTTTCAGGCCTGTACATCTAACCACTGGATACATTACATTCACCCATGGCCCTTAAGGTCTGTGGTAAATGTTGATGACCTATTAGGATGTAATTGTTCTAATTTGATGAGAGAAGAAGAAGAAAAAAAAGAGTAAAACTGAACTTTAATTTAAATCCAATTTCCCTCTCCTTTTCAGCATCTGTGAGCGTGTCACCCCTCGCCTGTCACATGCCAACTCTGCAGTGGTATTGTCTGCAGTGAAGGTCCTAATGAAGTTTATGGAAATGCTGCCCAAGGATCTCGACTACTATGGCACATTACTGAAGAAGCTGGCCCCGCCACTGGTCACCCTATTGTCAGCTGAACCTGAGCTGCAGTATGTGGCCTTGCGCAACATCAACCTCATTGTGCAAAAACGGTAGGTGGTACATTTCAAGCATGACAGTTGATCCTAAGGTCCTTTTTTATTTTTAATTTATTTATATATATTTTTTACAAAACATACTGTACGGTACATTTTGTAGCCAATGTGAAAACGTTTTACCCTTAGAAAAGTTATAAGCCCTTTAGGTCCATTCTATACAGTGAATATAGCCAAAATCCTCCTAAGACAAGTGTTCACTCTGCCACCATCTTGGTATGCCTTTAAGGAGAAATATTTGGGATTAAAATGATTAAGGAGACAAAACTCTCTGAAGGTCATAGGGACCTGTATTTTGTTAATCCGGAATTGTTACATTCTACCTGTAGATTGCTCAAATAAGGCACAAAAAAAAAGTTTTAAAGCCACTATGTGTAGGATTTATCTTCCATTTATCTTCATCTTTTATTAAAAATACATCTTTTTTTTAAAAAAAATATAATGTAAAACGATGGTAATTACCTCTATGAATAAATTGTAGTGTTCCCGTAAACTCGGTAATTTCCATTTATATATAGATGTGGCTGGGTACCAAATGAGAATATCCATTTTGCGCCGCCATTTTCAAAATGAGGACCATGGGAAATGAGGACCGTGGGAAGGGAAGGGCTAATACATTTTATTCAAACGTGTGCAGTATACCACTTCGCCGATAGATGGGAGAAATTCTCATACGAAAAAAATAAAACTCACACATAGTGGGTTTAAAACCTGCTCACTAAGCCTGCGGTATGTCTGAACAAAAGCTTGTCTGAACAAAAGCTTTATGGCTTTATGACTGTACGTGTCTCCTGTTAAACTGTCTTTGTAGAGGTGTGAGGTTCAGATGTAGAGGTTCATATTCTCTGCTTCTCTTTGATTGGTGTTTAACAACACTCAGCTTTGCAATATTCATGGTGTAGAATGGCCACTAAGGACTTTTTAAGGGCTTAAGAATTTAACAATTGTCATGCAGTTAACCATATATCTCGCTCTATCCTTCCTCAGCCCTGAGATTCTCAAGCATGAGATGAAAGTCTTCTTTGTGAAATATAATGATCCTATTTATGTCAAGCTGGAGAAGTTGGATATAATGATCAGGCTGGCATCTCAAGCCAACATTGCACAGGTGCGCTGCTCAAATTGAGAAAGTACAGTTTAAGAGTGAACTGTAATTCATCATAATTTCTTGTAATGTTATGATGATGATGGTTAAGTCACAGTATTTTTTCAGATTCTGAGATGATCAGTATAATGCTGTATTATTATTCTAGCCCCAATTGACCGCCTAGTAATCGTGTTGTTGTTTTATATATAAATTTATGGATGGATGGGGGTGTGCGTGTGTGTGTGTGCACGTGCGTGCGTAATCGACTGAAGCTTAGGGGTGCACAGTGTATTTATATTTGCTTCATGTACAGGTTCTGGCTGAGCTCAAGGAGTATGCCACTGAAGTTGATGTTGACTTTGTAAGGAAAGCTGTGAGGGCCATTGGTCGCTGTGCAATCAAAGTAGAGGTAATCCTTTGGCAAAGTCATATAAAGCATCTTTTAAGAATTTCTAAGCTGTATTAAACATGATTTCATGAGTTCATGGCAAAGTATAATGATTAAAAAAAAAAAAATTTCATTTGTATTGTCATTTCATACATCTTAGATACACTAAATTTGTCGTACCATCTTGGATATTGTTTGTTGTATGATCTTGGATATTTATTTTTGACTCACTCTTTCCTTATTTTTCTGCAGCAATCAGCAGAACGATGTGTAAGCACACTTTTGGACCTAATCCAAACCAAGGTCAATTATGTGGTACAAGAAGCAATTGTGGTCATTAAGGATATCTTCCGCAAGTATCCGAACAAGTGAGTTCTTTGGATTATTTACACCTCGTTTTCCAAGTGATTTCCTTGTCAATAGATACTAAACCTTAATATGAGATGGTTGGCCTTTTTTATCTCCACTCTGATCACTGAGGAGAATACTGTACATACATTCAGGAGAATACGTACACGAGAATACGTAGCCAGCCAGCCCTATTGTACTTTTACGAGTAATTTTTCAAGTGTGTATTTTACTCATACTTCAGTACAATTTCCACCATGTAATCTACTTCAGTACTTATAAAATCAAAAGTCGCTACTGAGTAGCCTATCCCCACAATTTGAATTAATATTCAAACTTTGCAGCCAATAAGGACATGTAATTGCAAACACGTAAACTATAAAGAATAACATTGAACTCTGCTGCAGCATCAGGCACAGCACAGGTGTCTGGTGGTTGGCTACTACACAGTGGAGTACAAACTAATTTATGAACATTTGGAGACAAAAAAGCCAAAATGGTGACAGAAGAAAACTCTGTCAACCGTGCCAACGATGTGAAATGATGCATGTTACATGTTATTTACAGAACATAAAAATGCCTTTCTATACTTTGTTCATCTGAGATGTGCTTTGAAGAACATTTTATACTGGTGAATCAAATCGAATGCCTGCTATTTACAGCTCAATATAACATTGATTGGTTAAAAAGTAATACTCTGAGTAGAGTACTTTGTACTTTTAAGTTTTTTATTATTTTTTTTAAACAGTACTTTTACATGTAATTGAGTACAATTAAACCCATGTAACAGTACTTGTACTTGAGTACAAATTTTCAGTACTGTTAACGCCTCTGTGTGACACTGACATTACCATCCACTAGGGCTGTAACGACTGTCAAAAACCTTTCGTTTATTAACAGAAAAATGGAACTCATCTTTTTTTAACTGTAGAGTGCCTTCCATTTTCAGCGTTCGAAAGCACTCAGAGTATTCTTTAGAGATCAGTTGAACTAGCTACATTAGATGCGGCAGTGCAGTGAGTGAATATTAAAAAAAATATATAGACCCGTGTTAAAATTGTATTTTAACGTGTGTAAAATTGTATTTTGACGCTGCCATAACTAGGGTAAGAAATAAACAGGTTAACCGGTTTTTAACCAGTTAATGAGGCGTAGTGACCGGTTAAAGGTATTTTCATTTTTTTTTTTTTTTTACATCCCTAGTTACAATTATAAAATATGTAGACCTTCACCATAAAACTACTTAAGAATAAATAATTTCATGTTACCCGTTAGCCTCCCC
Source organism: Limnothrissa miodon (assembly GCA_017657215.1). Taxonomy (NCBI): domain Eukaryota; kingdom Metazoa; phylum Chordata; class Actinopteri; order Clupeiformes; family Clupeidae; genus Limnothrissa; species Limnothrissa miodon. Next base: position 206,198 of record JAGFZM010001368.1, on the reverse strand, counting down.
CAATTACATGTCATGTGACGCCTGATTACAAAAGTTGAGCAAGTTTAATGTTAGGAAACGGCAACTAACCCAGAGATTGTAGACCCTCCTTATACATTTTAGTCAGTAGTATGGCAACATTGCGGCTACCCATTGGAAAACGAGGACTGCACTCTTGTAGTCGACAAGGCCCTCTCAAAGTGTTTTAAGAAGCTTACCCAAGTGACCGGCGAAACAAACAAACATGCGGATGCACATTCTACGGCACCCTCCCGAAACCAATTTAGCTCACAACCCAACAGTAGCAGCCTACACTACCTAGCTTATTTTAAGCAAAGTTAAGCCCATTCAGATTCATGATTCATGATTTGAATTATTATAGCAATGGATATGCGCCCCTTTTCGGTTTAAGTATTTACATTACATTATCAAAATGTGCTACCAAAACTACTTCTAACGTCCCTCAAACACGCGCAGTGTATGAGAGCCATACAAGTGATGGTTTGTCAGAAATATAGGCCAGTATATAGTTAATAATTTGCATAGTCAATATTTGGCCTATTGTTCTTTGGTGTTCAGTTTAATGATATTTGTTCTGTTTAAGTGTTATTTAACAAAAGTATCTTATCTTTTTCTCAACCCCCGCCCCATACCCCCCAAAAAATAAATTAAATGAAACGTGATATGAACCGAATCGTGGATTTGGTGTATTGTTACAGCCCTACCATTCACGACTGTGCTTATACTGACTTGACTTGTTCTGTCATCATGTTTATTTGTAACTTATATGTGTGGTGTTAATAGATATGAGAGTGTTATTGCTACACTGTGTGAGAACCTGGACTCCCTGGATGAGCCCGAGGCCAGAGCAGCCATGATCTGGATCGTCGGCGAGTATGCTGAGCGGATTGATAATGCAGATGAGCTACTGGAGAGCTTTCTTGAAGGTTTTCATGATGAGAGCACACAGGTAATGTTACCCAACTCATTCAAGAAATGATCACTGTATTTCCCAGGAAGGTGATTTTGCACAGGTTATTATGTAGTTCATTTATTTTTGGAGAAATTATTGATTGATGTTTCAAAAGCAGTGATAAGCTGGTACAACGAGAACCATAAACCAGTTAAATGCACTGGATGCAGAGGTGCCTCGACAAGAAAAAGAGAGCTATTTCATTTGGTTAGCGTCAGATGAAGCCAATTGTATTTGTAAACAAGCAGCAGCTCCACTGGCTTGGCCTTCTCACTTAGTTATTTCTCATTCTAATAAAGCAAATGGAGTGATATCTTGCACTGTAGTTTTCAAAGAATCCAAATCTTTGAAGTGTGGCAGTTCATGACACCACTATTTGTTATAGGTTCAGCTGCAGCTTCTGACAGCCATTGTAAAACTCTTCCTAAAGAAGCCTACTGAGACACAGGAACTTGTACAGCAGGTCTTAAGTCTGGCCACTCAGGTGAGTCATTACTTGTGCTGCAGAGAAGCCATTTTTGGATGCCAATTCAGAGTAGAACAGATTATCACTACTCCAACCGTTGGATAATTGTTATTAAACTGTATGTAATGCAAAATAGTCATGTTCAGGATACAGTTGTGTTAACATTTATAAGGGATCCTAGCAGAAATAGAAGCTGCTTTTTTTCCGGAAACTTATTGTCTTCTGGGTTATTACATCTCAATTACTGTTTTCTCTTTAATTGCACTCTTGTTCTGTGAAAAGTGAAAACTAACTTTTTTATACCTACTGTAGGACTCTGATAACCCTGACCTTCGTGACCGTGGATACATCTACTGGCGCCTGCTTTCTACTGACCCTGTGGCAGCCAAGGAAGTTGTGCTGGCAGAAAAGCCTCTGATCTCAGAAGAGACCGATTTAATTGAGCCCACCCTGCTTGAGGAGCTTATATGTCATATCGGCACTCTTGCTTCTGTGTACCACAAACCACCTAGTGCCTTTGTCGAGGGCAGTCGTGGTGTGCAGCACAAGCGGCTCCCTGCACGGGCTGGCTCGTGAGTACCCTTAATACAAATTTTATAAGTTGGATAGAAAGAAGAATGGGTGTCATATTTATCAGATCTTAAATAATATATTTGCTTTTAAAACCACTGATGCACAAACGTACAGAACAGAGTCAATGGCCACCTATAATTATATTATGGAAGTAAGAATGTAAGTGTTAAGTTTTTTTTTTTTTTAGTTAATACTTGTTAAGTGTGTGTTAATTTGTTTTTATAAAATGTATTTATAACAGAACCACTCAATCACCCAAACAAAATCACCCAATTCATTTTTTGCCAAAACTGAAAATTATATTTTGTAACTACTGAAATCCCTGAACCCTGTTCTGTCATTAAGAGGTATAAAGAATGAGCTGAAATTGCATTAATAGGTTTGACAGAACCACTGTTCATTCTTTTTTTTCTTATACATATAAGTTATTAATTTTAAAAGTGTTACTGACCACTGTACGCAAGATATTGAACCTAGCTGTTAATGTTACAGATGTGGTAAAAACAACCTAGCAACTAACAGTACACCCAAAATAATTAACCAAGCAACCAACACATCAACCACCATAGCTATCCTAGCAACCACTATAACTACTCTAGCAATAGCCAGGCAACAAATTAGCAACCATTTGAACAATCCAAACAGCCCAGCAACTAATTCCACAGCTTCAGCTTTTTAACCAACATAACAACCAGCATAATTAACCTAGCAACCCACAGTTACCTTAACGACAGCCTATTATCCATCTTCACTGCACCCTAGCAACAGCATAGCCACCATTTTAAATACCCTAGCAATTGCCTAGCAACTCCTTCCAGAGTTACAACCAAGCAACCAATATGTCTAACTAAAATCCAGCATAAGATCCACTGCTGTTACCATAGCCATCATTATAACAATCCAAGTGAGAACCTTCAATGCAATCAGCTTTTTGGTGAATTTACAAGCTTCAGTCACTCAAATGGAATTTTTTTGTGTGTGTGTTTTTTAAGTCATCTTACATCGTCACATGCATTGTACCTTGTTTTTTGTCCCATCTCTCAATTTACACGTGTTTTTTTTTTTTTTTTTTTACTTTGCCAGAGGTGAGAGTTCAGAAAGCCCAGATGTTGGTCAGACAGTTGGAGTTGTGCCTGACACCCCTCCTGCTGTAATACCTTCTCAAGGAGACTTGCTTGGTGACTTGCTAAATCTTGATCTGGCCCCACCAACCTCATCTGCTCCCACTGTGAACCCATCCATGCAGATGGGTGCTATGGACCTCCTTGGTGGTGGGCTCGACAGCCTGGTATGTACTGTTCAAACTTGGGGGTTTATTTATTAGAAATCTTGGGTTAAATGGCTCAATTCACAGTGTTCTCATCTAGACCCTCCTTTAACTGAGAACTGAGACCATCTCCCAAGTATGTTTGGTGATCAAGTCTGTGATTGTTGATTAAAAAGATTGATTTGTTTAAAGAATAACTGCACTTCGTAACTGCAACCAATTAAGTTGTTTTTTTTTATAACATTCTGAAAAGAGTGCTTATGAACTCAATCAGCTTAATCATACACAACATCAGTAGAAAAAAGAATAGTCTTTTTCTCTTAAATAATCGTAGGTTTCGCTATAGCTGTATTGTTGGTGAATGTATTCTCTGTATTCAGTGAAAGACTAGTGTGGTCTTGAATAGACTAAAAGTTAAAACTACAGGCTATTGTTCGGGAAATAAGATACACGCAATAATTTGTCATGGTCAAGTTCTGCATTTTTTTTTCTTTTCCTTTTCTTGTATAGCATACTGCAGTGGTCCCCAACCCCCGGGCAGCAGACCCGGATTTTTGTTGTACACATTCAGTCACATTGCTTGCAGTTAGGACATGGTTGGTGGTTGGCAGTTGTTACCAGTGAGAGGGAGAGTAGAGAGGAGGAAATTATGTTCTACTTTTGTTTGCGCAATGTGCTAATAACGTTCCAGGGGATTCACGTTTTTATTAGGTCATTTCATAATGTCATAATGACCTGAGCAGTCTCCCCTATCCTAGATCCCTAGGATTTTTAACCTGGATTAGTGTTCTGAAAACCATAAGGATACCCTTGGGCTGTATTGGTTGTTGGAGGTTCTTGGGATGCATTTTCATATTCCAGTATAATTTGCTTTGATGTTGAGTTCTTGCCATTTACTATGTTACACACACTCTATACAATCTTCAACTTTATTGTGGTATAGTAGCCCATTGTACAACTTTGGGTGTAGTTGCACTTAAAATGAGACTATATGTTAAAACACTCTAAGTGATTTAAACTTGACTTCAACTTGACTTCACTGCAAAAGCGTCATCAGCATTTTTTTAATGATGCCAACAGGTTCTCTCTTGTAGTGATGTTGACTGTGATCTTATTTTAAGCTTGATCTTTCCTTTCTTCTTTTCTTGTGCATTCCATATCTGTAGATGGGGGATGATTCAGAAACGGTAATTACTGACAGGAGACATGAGCCTTTAAATTGTCATTGTAACATTGAAGAGAAATCCTCTTTTGATAGCTGTGAGATTGTTCTAGAGGAATGACAAGGCTAACAATTAATTCTATGAATCATCTATTAACCAAAAAATACTGTTCTAATCTACATTTTTTTGCACTAATTGTCATTCCAAATTTGACATCAAAAGTAAACCTGTTTTGACTAGGGCTGCAAGACCTTACAGTTCATTAAATTTAGATCTGCAGCATTTTCTTTCTTTTTATTTATTTATTTATTTTTTGTTGTCGGGCCTCATTTGTTTTATCCTTCATTACTTCATAGTTGGTTGATTTATACTAGTTAGGAGGGACATCCCCTTGGAATTCAGCCATTGTACATCATCTAAAAATCAAGCAGCCCTAGTTCTAACAATAAAACATCCTGTCTAGTTTATACATGTTCGATAGTTGTTGTTGTTTTTTTTGTTTTGTTTTGTTACATTCTTGATGATCTATTCATTTTATGCATTTTTTTATTCCATTATTAGCCTCACGTTCCATCACGGATGGAGTCTCAGTCACCACAGTCACCCTCAGAATTTAGTCACCCTGAGGTCTGTGCAGGGTTTAAGTTTACACCCATCCCCCAAGTGCAAATGAAGGAAGGACCTCTTAGGAGCATGTACATGTTTGCAGCCTTAACAATTTGTGTATTAAGCTCATAGTCTTTCACTGTAGAAGTACATCTCAAGAGTAACAGCCATCCTCACATCTACCTGACCCTCCCATTCCTAACAACTTTAGTTGCAGTACCTCTTATGTTCAGACTTTGGATGTCACAATATACTTGTACTGTTTTAATATTTGATTGTAAATGTTTAATAAAAGTATAAAGTAGTCCAGCGCAAACTCTGGTTCTTAGTTAATGGTCTAAAATATTGTGCTTTCCTGATCGCTCATGATTTAGTTCCAAAATGTAATTACCAAAATCAAAGAGCACACAGCTTCTTTTAATGCTTATTTAATAGTGAGTACAATCTTGAGTCCTCATAATTTATTTTATAAAATGATTGTTCAATTGTCAGTAGTATTTTTCCCAGAGTTTGTTGACTATGATTGAAGACACAATTGCCAAATTGCCATAGAGATGATATTTATATTTTGAAATGCCAAGATGGCTCTCATGTAAACGTTATATTGTGACAGCCCTAGGTTTGACTGCTGCCTTGTGCACAGTACCTTACATAGTCATCTATGCCATCATGGTCATCTTTTTATTCAACTAGAAGTGTTTACACACCTTTTTCCCTTGTTGGTGTGACAGTTCTACCCTCTGCAATTCATCTTCTGTGTTCATTCATTTGTAAATGTTTGATAAATTTATTGATTGTTTATTCATTGTATTTCATTTGTTTTATATCTGACAGCTTGGGGGAGATATTGGAGGGAGTCCTGCGGTGAGTTTTAGATTCATTATTACATTTGACTATTATTATTATTATTATTGTTTGCAATGTTCATTTCCAATACAGATACTAATTGAGTATTAGCTAAATTGAGTATAGGACTGCACCCACAACCCTTGGTTGTAGAATGTCTTTCCACAGCAACATCATTTCCAGTTGAGACTTTTTTTTTTTTTTTTTTTTTTTTTACAATTCTGCTGTTATTGTAAATAATACTTCTCTTTTGCTGGCCACAAAGTTGGGGTAAAAACAGAACACATTGGGTCAGTGTCAGCTGAGGGTAAATGAATTAACCGTGTCCTAAGTGGCTAAAAATAAGCACGGTGTGTCTTGGTGTTCTTTGTTGAAAAATGCGCTATATAGATCTTAGCTCTTATCTACTGAAATTATGGATTAACCCTAGGATAATTTTAAGTTAAATTGAGTTCAATTTGTGTTTTTAGTCTTGTCTACTTAAATTACTGAATCAATAAACATACTTAAAATGAAGTTGCTGGGCCCTAAAAATCTATTCATCCTCCCTATAAATGTTTTGTTATACTCTGCTGGTATTGAGAGTTGGAGTAAGTGGACAAAGACAAGCACTGTTTCTCAAAGTCAAGAATGCTTCCTCGCTAGAACACTGGCCTTAGAAGCTGGACACTTTGGAGATGAGGCTTCATACCTTTGTAGAATTCAAATTGGGTGAAATGGAACAGGCTCGCAAGTTCTGTGTTAAATCAAAGATTCTAAAGCCCAGCGCTCTAGAATCTTTGGTTTAAATCTAGCCCACTCGTTAAGAAAAGTGGAGGATTATGGGTATTTTAACAATGCCGATCTACAAAAGAAGGACTCAGTACTTGATAGAATTTTGAAGTATCCTTGACATTGGAACAGTACTTGGCGATGTCCACTGACGTGGAATCCTCGAAAAAGCAGCCGTTAAGGATGCTTCCTCGACTTTGAGAAACAGTGAAGGTCTCTGTATTTATCTGTAAATATCTTTCCTCATTACAGATGGCTACTAGTTTGGCATCAGCACCTGTTGTGTTACCAGCATCTCTCAATGCTCCTGTGAGCAGTGGGTTGGATGACCTATTTGATTTGGGAGGAGGTGTTGGGATGCCAACAGGAGGTTTTGTGCCTCCAAAAGTTGTAAGTTTTTTACAATTGGCCAACAATAATCCCAAGTGTTCATTTAAGATTGTATGCATCTTGGGCAGGATGTACAGTATATTGTAGAGCTAATGTAGAGCACAAAATAAAATACTTTAAATAGAATAGTGTGTAAAGAGCAGATGGACAAATTAAACTATGAACTGAGGAATTTTCAATATTGAACGACATCTCAGTCTGTGTAATAAGATAATTAGTTGTTTGTTGTGTTATCCTCACTGTGGGTGGGGAAATGTGCTCACACAACCAAAACTGAATATTCATTTAGGTCTATATTTTGTTTTTGTTTTAGACCTAATGTAATAAATGTGATTCTGTTCATTATACATGGGACACAGATTACAGAAAATATGACTACTACACAAGGGCTTAACCGTGGTATAGATATTGGGGGGGGGGGGGGGGCGGACATTTTGGAGCATTATTGAGCCCCTGGCATTTTCCGACAGGGTATCATGCTAGCAGCTAGCTACCTGGCTTTAATAATGAGCCATTGAAACATGCTTTTTCCCCACATTTATTCAAAAAATGGCACGGTCTGTTTGACCATAGCACCACTTTTTAGGTTTCTAGTTACATACCGTCTGGAAAAAAGGTGAATATCCGCCTGGTCCTTATTTCTTTTCTTACCTGCTACTTCCATTCGTTACCACTATTGGCCGTCATATTAAACAGTAGTCGTCGGACTGAGTGGTTTTTCAAACAAAGCCACAATGTGCCACTTACGGGCTGAACCAAGTGCACAGTAGCGAGGGGGGTGGTCGCACAGTTTTGTTTCCCTTGTTTTTCTAAATTGAAAGTAAATCAGAAATAACAAGTGACGAATGCACTACAGCTATGAAAGGAGGACACGTCACATATTAAGATATAATGGGCCTATTATTGAGGGGGACAGATTGGTATTTTTCTGATATTGGGGGGGACACGTCCTCCCCAAAGTATATGGCAGTTATGCCCATGCTACTACAGTGCTTTGAAAAATGGCAAATTTGCAATAGAAATGACATAACTTGGCATATAAGTTGACGAAGGACTGATGTGCCTATTATTGGCACCGTTTCCAGCTCTCTTTTTTTTTTTTTTTTTTTTTTTTTTTAGTCTAAGAATTCCATAGTAAAGACTTATCTGCAACTGTTTAGTTTAACCCTCCTGTTATGTGACATGCTTGACCATTCGAAAATCAAGAAAAAATAATTGCAGTTGCACTTACAAACTATTTTTCATAGAATTTCAAACTCTCAAAATGGGTCAGATTCACTGTCACATCAGGAGGTGTTGGTAATGAGATATTTACACTGCTGGTTGGGATTTTTGTTTTTAGACATCTTTTGGATAATTAAACATGGACCGGGTCAAATTGACTGTTCCTACATTGCTGTTCCTAACATAACAGGAGGGTTAAATACTGTAAATACAAAATTGTCACTTGAAACATCTCATCTCTTAGGTATGGCTGCCTGCAATGAAGGCCAAAGGCCTTGAGATTTCAGGCACGTTTGCCCGCCGTGCTGGTGTTTTGCAGATGGAGCTCTCCCTTACCAACAAGGCCATGAGTGTCATGACAGATTTTGCTATTCAGTTTAATAGAAATAGGTATTGCATGAAATATTTTTGTCATTCATGATATAGTCTATGTCATTGGTGTTGGTGGTTGTTGTTGTTGTGTTTGTTGTTGTTGTATTCTGTTGGTTCTTTTATGCTATTGTTTTCCAAAATGACTTTTACTACTTTCTTTTCTTATTCATTCAAGTTTTGGCTTAGCCCCTGCTGGACCTCTTCAAGTCCTAACTCCCCTCAGCCCAAATCAGACCACTGAGGTCAGCCTTCCTCTTAACAATGTTGGACCCGTAATGAAGATGGAGCCTCTTAACAACTTGCAGGTATATTGTCAACCTTAACTCTACACAGTCAAATATCTTATGATTATCTTGCAAAATAAAATCTTTTTAAAATTTAAAATTACCTTTTTTCTCAAAGCTCATTCTTCCCATTCCGGACTAAACTTCATGAACATCCTTAATAGATACATTCTTATTGACCATTGACTTTGACAATTATTTCTGCTCTAACACCTTACCCAAAACCAAACCCAACTGAAAATGTTGATAACCTATACGACACACAGACAGACGACAGACAACCCATGGGAACATAAGAACAGCCAGTGAGGAGACTAAACTTTTCAATTTTAGCCTACTCAAAATAGTACAGTAGGCTGGCTCAAATTGTCATGAATGCTGTTTTTCCTTAGTAGCATGTTCATATTAGTTCATTTGTATATTGGCTGACGTCAACCTCTTTCACAACTTTGGAGCTACACTTGGTGAAGTGCAGTTAACTTGTGGGTGTTTTCAAGTGCTTTGACATTAAATGGTAGCGTGAGATTTACTGAATATACTGCAGCACACTGTCCCCCTTACAGTACAGTAAAATGTACACACATTTGCTACCTGTTAAGCCCACTGTGAGCTTGGTCTAGTCAAACGATTAGTCTGCAGATAACCTACAGTCATGGCTGGAATTCCCTGGCTCAGTTGGCTAAGGCCCTGTACCATAAGTCGAGGGACCCGGGTTGTCTTCACTGTCCTGTCCGTTAAGGGCAAAAAATATCTTTAAAAAAAATTAGACTCTGCATGTAGGCATGGAATGAGTGTAAGGAGGTTGAAATGTTTGAATAATTTATTTGATTATTTTGATCTGTCACTGTATGGCAGGTGGCTGTTAAGAACAACATTGATGTCTTCTACTTCAGCTGCCAGTACCCCATCAGCATTCTTTTTGTTGAGGACGGAAAAATGGGTGAGAACGTTTATTTGTAACCTCATGTGACATAAAGAACCTTTTTTCCAAATCTTACACTGACTCAGAAAATAGCAAGATGATCTTTGTCACACCCTGAAAAGCTGTTTTTTCTGACTTATGCATCATCTATGTACAACAGAGCGTCAAGTTTTTCTGGCAACCTGGAAGGACATTCCCAATGATAATGAGGCTCAATACCAGATAAAAGACTGCCACCTTAACTCAGGTAAGCAGCCAGACTTAGATATTGCACTATGCTGTATTGTTCATCATATACATTTGTTCATAACGGTACTTCTTGTTTGTAGAAATGGAAATTGGAAAAACAACTCGAAGCAAATTGATAGTTGTTAAAGGTGCTCTATGAGATGTTGCAGGGTTTTAGCACGATTTTATTTTTCTCAAATCGTTGGCATCTCCCCTTGATCGGCTAGCTTTCTGCTCCCTGAATACATTATGAAAAATCCCAGTCTCAAATGACAACACGGGTTGTAATAGTCAAATGAACACTCAAACAAACCACGGCCCACCAATCGACAATAAAGATGGTAGAGGACGCGCATCGTTGTTGTTCTTTGTTATGTTTAAGTTCAGATCCCCCTATTGCTAGCATTTGTTTGAATGCACCACTCAGGTTTGAGTATTGTCCCTGTGTTTTTCATAGTGTGTTCAGGGGGCAGAAAACTAGCCGATCAAGGGGAAATTACTACGATTTTTAACAGGCCATAATTTTAGGAAAGCTAGCTTAGCTAGCCCGATATCGCCAGAATATTTCACGATTTCACATGTTGTTGTATTTACTCCCCCTTCAGATGCTGCAACTGCCAGACTACAAAGCAGTAACATCTTCACCATTGCAAAACGGACTGTGGACGGGCAGGACATGTTGTACCAATCCATCAAGCTCACCAATGGTATCTGGGTGCTTGTTGAACTAAGGGTGCAGACTGGTAGTCCAACCTACATGGTAAGGAGCTTTGCTTGACCTTTAATTATTTGCTTTTTTTATTTAAAAATTAAATCATAAAAGATCATATCGAAGGAAAATCACATTTTAATCTTTTAGGCCTTACCAATAAAATTAGTTGGTTCTCTGATTTTTTCAGGAAAAATATGGCGAGCGAGCGAAATAAAAAAATATATGGAGCGAGCAAAAAAAACAAAAAAAAAAAAAAAAAAAATGTTCTGAAGGTAAATTGGCACATTCACAGTTAATGTTCATTAAAGACATTTACTTGCGTTTAGGAAAAACTAAATGTGGCCTAATTTATCAACTTAAAGGCCCACTATGCAACAATTTTCATTCTGTTTAGGATGCTAAAATTAGTCATTACACGGCGAACGAACGGTGTAGAATGCGCCACTGTGGCCTATAGCAGTAGATACAGCACTTGCAATGTTCAGCAGTGCGGACCGCCTCCAATAGAATGCAGTGCAATACAATGCAATACAGCGGTCTTTAGAGGGAGCTCGTGAGAGAAAAAAAACAGAACGTTGCTTAGCCCTGCTTTAACTTTCACACCTCACAGCACACTTTTTGTCATGTAGGTTTTAGGCAATGTACGTCTAGGCTGCTGTAGACTACGTTCAAACTCATTTTGTCACAGTTCATCACAGGGCATTAGAAAGTCAAAATCGCATTGATTCACCAGATAGCAATTAGATAGTGATTAAAACTCTGTGATCAGCACAATGGAGATGAATATTCATCAACGTGCTGTCACGTGAATCTAGAAAAGAGACTTTTTTTTTTTTGCATGAGAAACGGAAGCGTGTGTGTGCGCGCGAGGATGTGAGTGTGTAGGCACATGCTATTCATTTATTTATTGATTGATTTTGATGGCGAAACAGTAGACTGCTCTCGGCACCGTGAGTACAACTGCACAAAGTTCTCATCCTCTTTAATTTCAATGCACTTGTCAAATGTTTTTCTTTTCTGATCAAATATTCTAATAATTGCAAACACTGGCTTAGCAGGATCCCCTTCCTCCGGCATCTTTCCTCATATCATGTCTCTTGTCTCTTGCGTTCTGAATTGAAAGGCGCAATTTGATTGGTTTTCGACGTTAAGTGAACGCAGCATGCTGTTTTCAGTATTATAGCCATCAGCCACAGTGTTTTTTATGTTTGTGTGTTATTTTTATTTCATTTTGCATTTTTTCAAGCGGCGAATCCGAGAACCAACTAATTTTTATTGGTGTGTTGTGTTTTCTTTCAACGTTCTGTTTGCACTTCTTTAGAGAGAGTAGATTGAGACCATGACCTCTGCAGGATGGAAATGTTTCTAAGACATATTCAATAGCAGTATACTGAAACTAACATGAATAACAAGATTTTACAGGCTACAGATAGCTGTCATATGTCAATGTGAACAAACATGATATTGGCATAGCTTGCTAACCGGACATTCTAAGAACCTGTCTAAAATGATGCTTTTGCATTTGTCTAAATGTAATCCAGTACTGTATGACAAGTTAGAGATGGGGAACAAAGAGGTTATTAAGCTAATAATGCTATGTCAATTCATACTTAACTGAATTAAGGTGCTTAGAAAACGGCTAACTTCAGCTCAAAAGTTCTTTATTTTGGTTCAGTTCAAAAATGTAATACCCTACACCTCATATTGATTAAGGAATACATACTAATCCACAACTAATTCACTTCTAATTGCTTGTTGCTTATTGCTCTAATTTCTCCTTCCTGCATTTTGCATTCTGCTTTTTCTTGTTGGCAGTAAATTTTGTCACAACTTTTTAGGCATTTTCTCAGTGTGTTTAAAAACCATTTCATAAGCAAATGGAGCATGAATAAGTCATATTCCCACAATAGGGAGTTGCAATTACAATTTATTAATTAATCTGTTTATTTGTTTTTGTTTGTATTTTATTTATTCATTCATTGATATATTTATTTATTTACTTACTAAATGATCTCTGTAAATTGTACTTTAACATACAATTTAAGCTACTTACAATGACCTCAAATTAATAAAATGCAGTAAATAGAAGCAGTACTGAAATATGTTAGGCAGGTTGGGTTTGTAGCAAACCAGTTGATTTGAACACAGAAAAAAACACAGAAAACAAACCAACAATGTTCTGTTTGTTTCTTTTTTAGCTCTCAGTAAAATGCAGAGCACCTGAAGTCTCACAGCTTGTGTACCAGTGTTATGAGATGGTGCTGAAAAACTGAACCAGCTGTTCAAGCTCCCCTCACCAGTCAGCATGCAAAGGCCCATCCCTGCATAAATCATTTCAATATGTTGCAGATGTCTCTGGTTTTGTTTTAATCTCTTTATTTTTTGTATCTCATCAGGTTCTTATTATTTTAGATGCATATATATCTTTTTGACAGCGGTATTCTAATTTGAAATTAATCTGTTTTCCACAATTATAGAAACATTAAATGTTTGTGTGTTTGTGTAATTTGGTCTTGCTCCCCCAATTAGGTTTGACTTAGAGGATTGGGGCACCTGTTACTAGTCAGTCGATCCACACAGGATCCCCCATATGTGTCTTACCGAAAACAACACCTTGACGATTCTGTATTCTGTTGAGTTCATGTGTAGCCTGTGTTACAAATGTGCATGTTTTGTCAGCCTTGACATAGCTTGTTAAGGCCTCATTAAAATTTCAGTCTTTACCTGTACAGTATAACGTACCCTTACATTATGGTTTCCCTTTGGCCTTTTACATAACGCTAATCACACTATTGTAATACAATCAGTTTTTCTTGTTAGTGACCATTTTGTGTCCCAACATGAAACTGGGGTGTTTCTGTGCACTTCCATCAGTTTCCATCTTGTAAATCATTCCAGTTTGTATCCCTTAGTTTATGTTAAGACCAGAATTATGTAACTGTCATGTATGGGGACTATGTCCAACTGGGGACACACACCCGTCCATTCCCATTCTTGTGAGAACAAGACACTACCTTTTTAAGAAACAAAGCATCAGTAGACTACAAATCCTGCCCTGACACATAAGAGACTAGAGAAATAAAAAGCAAATTACAGATCAGAATTTTGCTTTGATTAAACTCAAAGTTATGGGAGATTTTAAACTTGGAGTTTTAAAGAAGGAATGCAATGCAAATGCAGTGTTGCTGTGTGGAAATTCTGTTTTGATTATATGACCTGAAAAGTCCATTATTTCCATGAAATGTTCTTGATCTGGAGTGTAATAAAGTAAATTAAAGTTTTTTGTGTTCAGATTTAAAAAGAAAAACTTGTCTCTTCCTTCAGGAACTAAATGAAAGTGTTTTTCTCCAGGAGGCCAAGTAAGTTCCACCCCCATCTCCTTCTTCCATCTTCTACTCCTTTCTATTCTGGAGGTGGCACCTCATGATTACGGTGTGGTTTCCTTAACAAATATATTTAGCTGATGCTGTTATTCAAAAGTAACTTAACTATCAGTAACATCAGAGAAAATGGGATTGGCTTTCTGTTGAAAAATTGCACAAGTGCACACTCACATCCATCTGAAAAAAAAAATAATGAAGGTTTCACCTAAAGCCTAGCCTAGGTCTACAATATGCTTTCCATCAGAGTAAGCCACTCTACCTGTATTCCATTCAGGCCCAAGCCACTTAAACACACCCCCAGGGCATGCATTCACAGTCATAACCAACACCACACTCCTTCATTTACGTATTTCTAAGATAAAATCACTACAAATTTTCTCATTCTTTATTTGTTCTGATAAAAGCTAACAAAATGCAAAAAGACTTACTGGCTGTTTAATGGGAAAAATAATTTTAGGCAACTGCAAATAAGCTTCAAATATGCAGATGTAACTCTACAGTGTAGGTCTACAAAATCAAGACAAATTTGCATGATAAAAATGACACAGAATTTCAGTGTCATTTAAACTTTTGTACATTTGTACCTGATAGTCTGCTTTCTATGAGTGGTCAAAGTAACAAATAAAATAAAAAGTAAAATTTCACATAGGTAATTTAACCAGATACTAAGTATGTCAAAGAATGTAACCCCATTTGAAGTTTAAATCCATTTCTTTTGTAGTTAATTCCCAAAAAAAAAAAAAAAATTGAGCCCATATAATACATTTATATTTCCCTGGTTTCATTTAAATTTTTGAAGACTTTTTCAAGTTTCTTCAATCATGGTATCCAAGTGAACAATCTTGTGATTGTGAGCTACAAAAAGCTTTATACTCATGAAGCTTATCATCTAGTTCTACCTCTCAATAAATAAGCTTTATGAAGTTTTTTTTAATTCTAGTTCTATCCCTATCTAGTTTTGCCTGATTCTACTAAATAACTTAAGTGCAACTCCCATTGGTAGCTCCTTGGAAGTTACAGCAGGAGCTGTTAGGCATTTCTGGCATCTGCATTTACTGACTGGACTGCCATAATATGATGCGTATTTACATCCCATAAATAGCCCTGCCATATTATGAGGAACATCAACATTATACACAATGAATCAGAGCACTGTTTGTTTCATTGGCACCCTCCTCTAGTCTTAAGCATTGTAGTGATCACACTAAAACAGGGGTGTCAAACATACAGTAAAGCCCAGGGGGGCAGATGCAGCCCCTCACATCATTTTATGTGGCCTGATTTAAAAAGCTTAAAAAAATGTGTAGTTATGGGGCATGCTTAAAAATATATTTTTACCATGCTCAAGAAAATCGTATTGTGTTTGAGCAACACAACAGCTCCACATGCACAGCATTGATTTCACTATTGACCTACTACTTACCGTCAGGAAAGGAAGACCAATTAAATATGAGGATGACAGAACACATTAGGATTGTACTTGTGATGGCCAAAACCACAAAACGTGTTTTTTTTTTTTTTTATCACTCCATTGGTTTGGGATCACACCTATAGACAAGCTATGATGATGGCCCTCTAAGGAAACTCCTAATACTCATATGACCTGTGGTAAAACCTCAGTTTATCACTCCTGCACTTTCTAAAAGTAAATGAAACAAGCTTGATTTAAATTGTGCTGCATGGAATAGCATGAGGCTCAAATACAAGTCTCATTCAAAATGAAAAAAGCAGGGAAATATAAATGTATGTATAAATGTATATTGTTGTCATTTATGCATGACAATAAACTTAAAATTAGATTAAATAACCTGACAGATTTAGAATGCTTAGTAATATATCCCATGTGAACTTTACCTTCTAATTAACTTAAATTTAATAATTTTTTTTGTTACTTTTACCCCTCATAGGTTTGTCACTCTTTAGTCCATTGGTACAATGAACTGTAGTATCAAAGGTGCAAGAAAGGAAAGGGATAGTCATTATCATCTTGGTCTGTAATCCTCAGGAACACCAGACATATTCCTTTTTTTAAGTGCAGAGTCAACTGTATTGATGAGGTCATCAATCAATGCCTGCATCTCAATAGTGTAGGGATTGTAATCAAGTTTCCGCAGGCCTGATCGCTTGAAGTTTCCGTCCTTTTGCCCTTCCACACAGAGCAATCTGTCCTCCGATACCTCCAGGCCAAGAAATATCATGATTGTCTTAAGCTGGACAAAAAGGTCATCCTTCAGTGCTTCAAAATGGACCACATGGACCCTCTTTCCATATTTCAGCCAGTCAAGAGTGTGTGAGGCCCACCAAGGTGCATAGTTGTTTACAAACTCTGGCCATTCTGTCAAATACACACATACAAAAAGAATGGTTTTAAAAATAAAACAAATCTCAGAGACAAACATGGATACATTTATATTTAAAGGAGTTATTTCTTGGGGACAGGGATGATGACGAAACTTGAAGCGTGGGGTGGCAGTATAACCCGACTGATCTGTTGAAAATTGTAGGGAAGACAGGTGCCAGCTCGATTACAGCTGGCTCTGAGATATGAGAGTGTTCAGGGTCTTCAGGGCCTGGTGCTCTATGAACATTTTGCCACATGTGTGTCCTCTTAAATGAGACAGGGCAGAGAGTAGCCAGGTTAGTAATGAGGACTGCAGTTGGTTTGGGGTGCGGTAGGAGTGTGAATGTCTTTCACTCAGACTAGTAATAGAAGGCATCTACAAGTCATCAGCCAGGCCACTGTTCATTTAAGCAGTGGATGATGGTTTCATTGGACGAGAAGTATGTTTTTCAGTTAGCCTTCAGACCACGTAGACCCTCCCAATGTTACCTACATGACTGATCTTGCTCCTTGACTTTTGACTTTTTTTTTACTGTCAGGCTGCTACTAGACTGTCCCAGCAGGACACCAGCTATGCAGCAAATGAAATAATCTGGACCTATATGCAAAGCAGTAGTCATTTGTGCTAGCAGTGAATAATACAGCAAACAGTGTGGAGTAGTAAGACAGCAATAAATGACACAAAATGTAGAATATCACATGCTAACCTTTACCCCTCCAGTGTGCTTGAGAAGCAAATCCAATGTGACCACCATACTTGCGATTGAACTCAGCCATCAGGGCTTTATATGGGTTACGGATGACAAGGATGCTGGCATCAAAGGCCTCAATCTCTTTCTTGCCACTTTCGTGGGTCTTTATGCAGATGGTCCTGCCGCTGCGCCAGTGATCACGTTCCCCCTTGAAACCTATACACCAGAACAATCACCAAAAATAATTCTATATTGCAATCACAATGCTAAATTGATATCATTGCTCAATTGGAGTGTTCATTTTATTAGCAAAATACTGTATGAATAAAACAAAGGGATTTTAACCGTTCCGTTTTGAAGTTTTGAAATCATTGCTTAATTATTAAAGCATACAGCCATTTGTAATGCTTACCTTTATTATACAAGGAGCCATCAAAGTAGTAACTCCCAGTGTAATACCCTGTAGCCAGCTCAATGAGGTGACGGGTCCAGGTATTGCCTGCTCCAGGAAAACTAGCCAAGGCCACAAGCTGTTTAGAGCGTGTTGCAAGGAACTTACGACTCATACAGCGATGATCTAAAAGAAAAAAAATTCAGGTAAGGTTATGCACAACACTTTATGCTAATAATAAACAATAACAGTATTGACATATAGAAGTTAATTATTAGCAAACATCTTTTTAAGCCTTGGAAAATCATTGTTCTATTGGGTTTTCAATTGAACTACCCTCTTCTGATTTGTAAAGTTTTAACCCTTTTTTTTTATAATAATCAATTGTCCTTTCTCTGCTTTACACTCAACATTTATATAGTCTGTCTCTTTGAATCATTATAAACACACAAAGTATTCAAATAAGGCACACCGTCCCACCTAGATTTATTGATTTGAGGGTATCATAAAGATAGTACCTTCATATCTTAGAGTTACAGAGGTTGGAACTAAGTTTTTTTTCCCGCTCATTTCAAATGTCTATGAACTAACTGTGTCCATATGTCACAGAAACATACATATTCTTCGAGAAAAAACTTGAGGGTGTCACCTTTCCAATGGTATGAGGCACATCCCTGAGTCTAAAACTATGTAGGAACTGTCAAGCTTTTAATTTGGGTATGCCATTTTTTCTAAATAGGAAAAATAGGGGCGTGCATTAACAGGTTAAAGTATCAAAATTTTACACTTTTAATGATTTTTTGTCCTTTCTTGTGTGTGAGAATGCCCCATAATGACAATGCCAAACACACAAGACAGACTTGTCTTGACGACTTGACTATTTATCAGTTATTTAAAGATCTCATTCCATCGTATTTTCAGTAATTTTGTCGTGGTCTATTATCTAAAATAATGTCATGAGAGTTGGTTTCGACAAAAAATATGCTGTAGTTGTCTTGTTTCAAGCTATTTTAGTTAGGTGAAAACGAGAGCAGGGATAGCTCGAGAGGATTCTTATGAATATTAATGATATGCAAATGTATCACCTCTGATTGGCTAACAACACTGTGACGCCATCTAGTGGGTCTGTCTGCAGGCAGCCTAACGTTTCTTGAGGGCGGGTTAACTGCAGAGCTAATGTTCAAATTGACATACATTTGTACAGCTTTTCCGATTCGCTCATTTTTCCCGGGCACACAGGCGAATACAGACTACAGGGGTAGGAGAGCATTTTGAAGTTGAGCATAGAAGTACAACTTGGGCTGACCTATGGTAATGTAAAAACATCAAGTCTTAAACGGTTTATTTTGGAAGGAGACCTTTAAGTCTAACAATCTTTTAAGTTTTACGTAAAGAGCTTACCCTGAACCTGTGTTTGATACACCACATAGAATTCTTCATTTCCACAGTTCTCAAAATCTTCCCCACTGCAGCGGTGCATACACAGGTCCTCATCCTCACGCTCATGCAGAGTGAACCGTGTGGTGCGGAACCCACAATGGCACTGCTGACCTGACAATGCAGCCAGTGGAAGCTCCTGCAAAGGAAGTACAGAAATAAAGAGATAGAAGGTTAGCTACGGCTACAATGCATAGTAACTCCAGTGAAGTTAATTGTATAATAATAACAACAACAACAACAACAATCATAATAATACATTTTAGACGTGATGAAAGCTTGGAATACGTAAAGCTTTTGGGAAACCACCTTCCAACTCAATTTAGGCTGCAAGGGGAAAGGAGGCAGGTTTTGTCATAGTCAATCATCTTCCATAGGATTCATCCCTCATTCAAACTAAGATGAACCCACAACATTATTAAATGCGGTAAATTAGGTCCAGTCCATAGTTAAACTGACTAAAGAGACAAGGGGGTCATTTCTGGGACATAGAAAAAAAGTGTTTACACACATTAACCATGCAACAACAACTCTACCCAGTGAAAATATTCATGCGTCCCATAAGGTTGTAGGTCTGAGCATGTAGTGTGTGTCTCAGTGTGTGTCTCAGTATGCGGGTACACCACATCCCAGCGTGGAGGGTCGCTGTGTTTGGTCACTAGCACATACTGTACTAGGCACAGTCTATCATCCTTCCTAAATCCCTTTCTTCTGCAATGGTTACCTTATTGTCTCCCGAAACTTGTTGCACTTGCAGCTCCCGTATTTAGAGCCACACGCTGCTCCAATACTATCCAACTTGAACCACTCAAACTCCTCCTCATTCATGGCAGTGGTGCTGTTGAGGGTCACTACTTCCATTCTTGCTCGCCTTCCTGAATTCTGCTCTTAATTCCAGTGTTTAGTTCCAATTCAGTGTTTTCTTTCTCACAATTTTGTGATAAATTGGGATTGAGTACATAATTTCTTTAATGTTAGGATGTTAAATCTGACACCACTAACAGCCACAGTCTGATACAGAGAATTTATGTGGGCTTCATTTGTGTAACAAAACTGAACCAAATGTATCAAAAGTATATTATAAAAATAGTATGTAGGAATAGTGCATGTTTTGAGGCACTCCATGAGATTTACATGAATTAGTTGCACTAATATGACTAACTGACTAAATTACTAATGTTTAGATTTTGTCTGTTACTAGTGAATTTCAGTCATTTTGAACACACACTTCTATTCCTCAACCTAACACAGATTTGAGCTCACAGAGTCAGTATGAGGTTAGTCTAACATCACCTGGAACCTCACAACACAGCACAGCAACAGTGTGAAAATGATTTTTTTTTAATTGTGTGTATCTTCAAGCGGCCACACACCAAGTTTATTTCGCTGGGCCTGGGCTGGTACATCAAGGATTTATACATTAGACTAATGTTAAACATTGGAAAACTATTAGCTCATTAGCAGCACCTTTCAGAGACCATGACTGCTTTGAAGTCAGACAGAAAAGTGATAGGATAGGCTATCTCTATCTAAGGTGGTTATTGAGATGATATCACTTAGCCCACAGATGAGTAGGTAGCCCATAGCGAAGACCATCACACATTCAAAACAAATAGTAGGCAACCTAATGAGCCAAACTGAAAAACAATACACTAACAAAAACAGACTAAAAACCAAATGAAAAGAATATTAAAAGACAGGACCCAGACAAAAGGTAGTCACAAAAGATAAGCAGGAGTGTTTAAAATAGAGGAAAGGGTGGCTGCAGTGCAGCTGCCATTGTGCGGTGCCATCACCATAGCAACAAGATGTCATCTAATGTTGTTATCGATTACAGAGGTCATCGAAAGCTATTTTCTCTACACTCACAGATGTCACACAGGCGTACCTTCTCTGTGCACATGTCAACACATTTATCCACAGACATATTTCTTATTGATGCAGTGATGGGTAGAGCCAGAGTGGTATTTTCTGGTCTGTGGAAACATCCTTTGAAGATGGCAGTTCCATCTGAACACAACACAAACAAAAGCCCATGGGTTACAGATCATCCTCACTCTATACAAGCTTTACATATGAGATAGAACAGTTAATTCCACAAGCACAACTGGCCACCAAATGATTACCACAAATCTAACTGGGGCACCAGAAGAGAATCGTAACATTTTAAATCCCGATCTGCCCCTTGTGAGGATCCGGGATGGAAATACCATGGTAGCTTTGACAGGGCCGACAAATCAGTCTGATTGCCCCGTTTCGGTAAGTGTTCTGAGATACAATCCAAGACCATAAAATCTCCATCTTAAAAATCGAGCATATCAAACATATGTCTGGCTGGATGTAGAACTCTGAGAGCGAAAGGGGTTTTATTTGTGTTTATAACTGAATTTCAGACATGCAACGTTTACAGCCATATAACATTACATTAAGAAGGCCAAATGTTGTTTCAGTTTAAAAAAAAGTGTTTGGACAGTAGAGATGGAGGGTCTACCGGTGAAGCTGTGGGAGCCAGTGGTACACATAACCAGTAAGTTAACCAGCTCGGCTATAAGGATGTCAAACTAAAGTCCCTGAAGAGCATCCATACTGAAGTCTTAGGATCCTTCAGGTGATGCAGGCCAGTGTTGAGGGTAGCGGAGATTACATCTTCCTTGTAGGCAAACTTTATGTGCTTTACGATGAGCTTTTCGAAGCACTCGGCCCCCACAGGTGTCGTTGCAATGGGTCTGTAGTCATTAAGGCCACTTATGGTGGTGGACTTAGGGACTGACACTGTTTTTGCGGATTTCAGGCAGTGAGGGACATTGTCTTGTGATAGGGAAAAGTTGGAACAAAAATGATAGGTACAACTAACATTGTATATTGATGTACATTACAAAACTTTCTGTTGCATGTTCACTTTTTATTATTCTTTGTTTTTACAAATGTTTACTAAAGAGGTAGTGTACACACTCACATTGTCGAGCAGACTCCTGGTTGAGCTCCAGACGGTAGATAGATAGTCGGTTGGCACCCCCACAGAAGTTTGTCTTCTCACCTTTGCATTCCATGTTGCATTCACTCTCTGAGGCATTAGACGCTTGAATTTTGTGACCACAGTAGCACTCTGCTCCAAACTCCAGACCAGCATACCAGTAGCCCCTACCATACAGTGAAAAAAAGCATGGTCTGAGGTAGGTGACAATTGCATTCACCACCATTTTCTGTCTATGTCTAACAATGCATAAAACATAAATGCATTTCTTTCAAACTATTTGTCTGATCAACTTCAAAATGCTCTCCTACCCCTGTAGTCTGTATTTGTTCGTGCATACGTTTGCATATCATTAATATTCATAAGAATCCTCTTGCACTATCCCTGCTCTTGTTTTCACCTAACTAAAATAGCTTGAAACAAGACAACCACAGCATATTTTTGTCGAAACCAACTCTCATGACATTATTTTAGACAAGAGACCACCACAAAATTAATGAAAATACGATGGAATGAGACCTTTAAAAGTATACCGTATATTACATTTTGTACTTTTGTTTATCCACTAGCACATACCGTCTCCACTATTAACGCACACATTTTGAATCAACCAACCATTTTCTATCCATCTATAAAATACAAGGAATGTCTGTGTGTTTATTCATAGGCATTTTCAGCTGACACAAAACAGAAGTAAAAGAGCTTTTAATTTAAATCTGCCTAACCTAACTGCCTAATGATCATGAATAATGTGTGCAGTAATAAAAAGTGTAAGGGGGGGGGGTGCAGTTACCACCTGGAATGATATCTATAAAGGTAATTGTAACTATAACAATATTTCTGCTCACACTGACCAACAATTACTTGTATCTGACCTAATGTGGAAAAATAAATAAATAAATAAAATCACACGTACATGTTGTTGTTGTTATGGTTCCAGTGTGAATATTGTCATTCATATTAGTTAAAGCAATATTTATTTGTCGTAGTTATCATTCTTGATATTAATGGCTTATTAACTAATAATGTTATGACATTGTATGGTCAATCGTACCTTTCAGCACAGTTGTCCTGGCAACGGAACACGGTCATCTTTTTATAGTCAAAAAACGACACTCCCTTCAGTGCCCTCTTCTCTGTGTCATCAATGTAGCATCCAATGTATTTAGCTGTGGGAAACATGGAATTCACATTATTATCACATCATTAAACATTTAGAAACATGATTGAGTATCAGTTCATTAACTCCCTTCATCACCACCTCTTGACACAGAAGTTCATCACCAATACGCTGATATATAATGTAGCGACAGGGACATTTGCCCCTACCTAACTGTTCTGTGTGACCCTTGAGTGTGTGTGTGTGTGTGTGTGTGTGTGTGTGTGTGTGTGTATGTGTGTGTGTACGTTTGTGCATGTCTCCATTTCAGTGTTACAGAATGCCATTTTTTTTTGTTGGCTTTTAACACCTAAACAGAGGATTCAAGGATTCAAGTAATTTTATTGTCACACGTTATTGCTTTTACTGTGTAAAAATGTAGAGAAAATATGATGTCTGTCTATTGTGCATGAAAAAGAGAGAGGGGTGTAGAATGCGACAAATAAAGTAAAATGTGTGTGTGTGTGAAACAAGCGCTGCATAGAGATGGGGATGGCTATACAGTATGAACAAGAGAACACAACGTGTAAAAGTGCAGCTTTGGTGGGGAGACTAAACCTCTCTTTAACAATATCCTGAATTTCTGGGCTGTAATTCCTTACATGAAGCACTGTAACGTTTTGACTGCTTCATGTTCAGATCTCAGCCTCCTAGCATTAGCTATAAACACAGTGATTCTCATGCATAGACTAGGTTGTTATAGGTGACCACCCTTCTCTCTATCTCAGCTGATCTGTACTCATCATTTTTTAGCTTATTTGCAACATAGTAATTACTTAATTAGTTAAAGCATTTAATGGTCCTTTGAAATTAAAATAAATACAAATAAATAACTAAGGGGAATTCGAGCAACACCTATATGACCACTACAGTACACTGGCGATGTAACAAGTATCTAAGCACTTCCAATGAGGACTGAATGCTCCGTTGTTTTAGTTGTTTCCACACCAATAAGTGTATAATAATACACTTCATTAGCATTCCAACTCCCATTTGGCTTGATTGGTTTCTACTTGATGATGGCATTCAGATTACAGTTTGATAAAGATTTCTTTGTAATCATCATGAAACAACTTCATTTTGGAATATTGGTGAAATGCACTTACCCTAACCGTATCTGAACCTTACAAATAATCTTGATATAAAGTGATATAAATAAAAAAACAAGTATCTTATAAGCATTCTTACCACGTCCATCCTCCACATCTTTGGTACTCCTATGGGTAAGATCATGCCTCAAGATGTTGCTCTGGTCCCTTGTTTGGCCACTCCGTCTGGGAACTTCTTGCCCATTTTCTTTCAGCCAGACGGGTCGGTGCCAATAAGGTGATCTGTGCGTGTCCCTAAACACCCTCTTCATTGTGCCCACCTCAGAGAAGGGTGCTCCCATTGCCCTTTCAGGCACTAAGAGATTCTTTGTACTAGCAGTGCTATTGGTAGAGAAAATAGTGTGGAGGTAAACAAGACTTCCAGCCACAATATAGAAAACAAGGAACGTGAAGAAACGTAAAGGCTTTCGCCGGAAGTAGCGCTGAATCTTTAGTAGAAGCCGCACCATGCTTGGTTTCTCCAACGAGTATTCCAAGTCTTGCACTAAGACCATGTATCACAGTAGAGTGTAGCAATGTTACAGGCTATTCTATTTGAAGTTACAAATAAGTGCATTTT
The DNA here is from genome assembly GCA_017657215.1 of Limnothrissa miodon. Lineage (NCBI taxonomy): Eukaryota > Metazoa > Chordata > Actinopteri > Clupeiformes > Clupeidae > Limnothrissa > Limnothrissa miodon. The sequence continues at coordinate 181,377 of JAGFZM010001368.1, read as the reverse complement.
TAGACCAATTCATAAAGCTGGTGCATTAACTGATTCTGCAGCTCGATTCTCTTTTCATTGCATTTTGTGTGTGTGTGTGCAAGAGTCTGTGCGTGCGTCTGTGCCACATTTGCATCCAGTGTCGAATTCGCTTTCTCCATCTCCTTTTAAAGCAGGAATGAGTTATCCATTTACTTGGGCCATGTTGTGAAAGCTGAGTATCTGGGGCTGAAAGACGATCAGGTGATGAATTGCTTTCTCCCTTTCCTATCGGATGCCATCAGTCTTCAGCTGAGGCATGGTGAGGGTTCCCACCACACTAAACAAGCTCTTCTAACGTCAGTTGAAGCAATTGTTTCATTTGTCCCAGTTGCATGTTGTACCTTCTACTTCCCTAAAAGACATATATAACAAGACCTTGAGTAACCTTAGACAGAAACAAACATTAACAACCATTATTTACAACAATTTACTCCATTTTCGATCAATAGACAACAAATACCAGTCCAATGTGCAGAATTGTGTGTGATATGACAGGAACCTTATCTGCCTCTCTCTGTATCAAATGCACATCAGAGGGCATTGCATCTGTCCCATCACTTATTGTTGAAAATGTATTAGTAATAGTAATACAGTAATGCACACTCTTATGTCATTAGGGAAATTCAGTCTGTGCATCTAATCCATCCATGAATTAGTGACACACACATACAGTGCGCGGCCCAGGGGGAGGTGAAAAACACTAACCAAATGCTGCAGTCCAGGTAGCAGTGAAGCAGTAGGTTCCTTGCTCAACGACCCCTCATCTGTAGATTCAGAAAGGACAGCAATATTTAACCAGCAATGTTTAACTCCAACATTTTTCCTCCTGATCCAAGTTGTAATAAAATAAATACTACATTTCAATTTAATAAATGAAAAAGGTAGATAATGGCGGGTACCAAAAATAGGTCAGACATCAAGGCCAATGGAGGGACGATAACAACAGGGATGTCTTTGTATTACTTCTGTAAAACAGGCTAGACAGGCAACTGCTGTGTTTATGTCTCGTACTAGCACAATGCAGAGAATAACAGGCATTGGGATGGGTAAGTGGTAAAAAAAACTGCTGCAACTCAGCTGTGTTAGTAAATGTTGAGGAGTGAATTTTGTGAAAAGTCAGAGTAGTGCATTAAAGGTTCGGATGGCCTCAATCCATATTAGTAGTCAGTTTGTGTCCAGCACCTTCAAGAGACTGCACTACTTTGTAGTCGGACATGAGTGATGCCGCATATGGAATAAACAGCGGTTCAAATGCACAAACACTGAAAATGCTGAATGGGGGATGTCAGTTTGAACATCACCAATCAGTCTCTATCTAATGGCTTTTACCTATAGTCTGTGACAAAGACTAATCCATTTTTCACCAAGTTATATTAACATAATCTTGCCACATTAAACTGAGGATCATAATTAAATTGGCCATTATTCTATGCATCATAAATCTTACAGATGTACAAACTAATCTGAATGTTAACACCACAGGAAGCATGCATGCATCCCGATTATCCAGTGAGCTCAATGGCCAAATCTCTGCTTAGCAGTCTTTAGGCAATATACAAATCTGAATTTGCCCACAAACACAAACAACATTTGAGACATGCACTTCTCATTAAGTCTGTCGCCATCACAAACGCAGGACACTCACAATAGAACACCCCATAGCTATGGAAAGTGTGTATTTTGCAATTTCTGGTTAACATAATTGTTTTATCCATGGTATGGTAAATAGACTGCATTTATATTGCTCTTTTATACTCTTACTAGCACTAAAAGCACAGGAATGTTATTTACCACTGATCTGTCGCCACTGCATTTTGCAGGAACATAATCTTCTTACCAAGTCTGATGATGGATAATTCGAGGTCAGCTTGGTATTCTCCCACTCATGATTGTTTGGCAATCTCATACAATCATCATCAACCATCGGAATATTTAATAACAGTAATCATTCATCTTACAATGGCTCTAAATTAATGTGAAATGTCAATTTATGCGTTGGTTTATCACACAGATCACACAAATGTTAAAGGTGTACTAAAATAAATAAAAGACGTACATTGAAATATCTGGCCAACAAATATTATCATTACTTGCTTACTACGACAGACAATGGGTCAAAAAAACAATGAAAGCATCACTGACATACAGAAAAGTCAGTTCTATCTAACCTTTTTAGCCAGTTTCAAACTCTGATTTGGTTCAGCAAGGTTCAGCAAGGTTAATTTCCCGAAAATTAAAAGTTCTGTATTTTGGCTTAGTGCTTTTTTATCTATATCATTTAATAGCAACGGGACTTTTTAAAATGTTTTTTCCCTTTACTCCTTCCCCCACCACCCATTTATTTTAACAAGGTTTTAACAATAATATTTAATGGGCCTTGGTAGTGAGTATTATGAGGATTACTATGGTTCTCTCTTAAGACAAGGCTTATTTTTTTAATCCTCATGTAGAGTATCTAAAGGCTAATCCTGTGACCTAATGCTGTATGCTAGCTTATATCAGAATAATAGTATTTTGATATGTAATATGGGTTCTCTTGCTTTCATGTCATATTTCAGGCTTTTCTTTGGGTTGCAGACAAAGGCAACAGTCATCATAATGTGAGTAGGCTGAAAAGCAGACATTTTATAGAGCATGTCAAAAGAAGTTGATTACAAGTGCCATAATTGTACCCACGGGCTTTACATTATATTCATAATATTCCAACCGAGGGACCCAACACAATGTAAGGGTAGGCACAAGGATTGGGTTAGGAGAACATTAGGTGAATAGGTGAATAAACAAACATACAGTACTGTTCTAAAGAATGTTATTATTTGTAAAAATAATAGGAAGCAATTATATTTGCGTAAATGAGACCTCATGCCAAATCACAAAAAGTCTGTAGGGAAGTGCTTCCTGGACTCAAAAGTTGTTTGTTTGGACGGGAGACTGGTTGAGGTGCACTTCATGTGCATATATAAATAAGGACTAGAAATGCAAATTCTGGAGAAATTACTAGTGCATGTAATGCGGTTGGCAGGTGGGGTTGCTAGGTTAATCTTGCTGATTGCTAGGCTGTCAATGTGGAAGGGGTTTGTAGGCTGTTGCTAGGGTTGTTATGGTAGTTGCCATTCTGGTTGCTAGGTTGTCACTGTGGAAGTGGTTTCTAGGCTTGGTTGGTTATGGTTCACCAGGTAAGGGAAAGGGGAATTAAGAGTCCAGCACAGTGGGACACTTAAAAGTGATGAACACCTCTGATCAGATGGTGAAAACTGGTGGTGATGTGAGGTGTGATCACAATTAAAATGCCATTAAAATGTTGAAATAAACCCAAATACTTACATTTCAGATCACTACCGCTAGCTATCTATATCACACGTACACCCGTTGTTCTTTTTCACCATCTGTTCAGAGGTGTTCATCACTTTTAAGTGTCCCACTGGAAACTTCCGTTTTGTTCAGAGTTTCAGGGTGTGTTTTCTGATCTGCATGTGTGTTGAGTTCGGGGTGTGTTTTCTGATCTGCATGTGCTTTGAGTTTCGGAGTGCATTTCTGAAATGCAGAGCGTTTTCTAAATTATGTTCACGTGTTGTCAATTAAGATGAAGATGTTTTCCTAAGTCGTTTGTCAGGGTTCCCACGGGTCCTTGAAATCCTTAAAAGTTTGTAATTTTGAAAAAATAAGTTCAAGGCCCTGGAAAGTTTTTGAAAATGGGCATATAAGGACACTGTCCTTGAAAGTCCTTGAATATTTTTGGTGGTTTGGCAGTTTTGCATCCATTATTCATGTATCATTATTTTACTTTCCATTTAAGATCAAGATAAAAGTTTGATTAAAGTGAGTGCAAAAACAAGTGACACTAAATAATGTGTGCTGAAGACCTTTAGTCTTCTTCAGATAAAAGTGAACTATCTATAAGAATGCAGAAGATCTACTTTTTTATTTTTGGGGGGTAGTCCCCCATTTCCGTATATATAGCAAAGCACAACCTGAGCAATGTGTGAAGTTTGTTGGGCGCACACCAATGTGTATGATACTTTGCTAAGATAAACAGATCTTGTGGGAGTGGTGCTGGGTATGTTAATGCATGGATGGACTAATTTCTGCACTACCTTCTACACAAGCTTATTTACCGCCGGTGTATAAAAAACAATCTTTGTTTCACTACTTGGGTGCTCACAAGCCATCTCGCTAGTTTAGCCTACCTCTTTTAAGTAAGCTGTAACCTTTTTAAATGCACTTAAATGCAGGAAAGGACATCTTTTCTCAAAATTTTCTGGGGTAGATCACAGACCCCACCATGCAAAAATTTTCTGTAAAATTATATATAACTAAATGCTTGGCAAAGCATGTATTGTGGATATGAATGTAAGCTATAAATATTATTATAATTGTTAATTGATAACATGTTCAGCGGTAGCCTGGGTCCGCCTATACTTCCTGTTCATTCAATTTTGTGACCAAAGTCAGTCTGGCCATGCTGCCCAAAAAAGTGGAAACCAATGAGAAACGAAAATACCGCGATCAATGGGATAAACTGTCAAGATTGGGAGACTGTGTAAGTTTTGTAACAGCGATTTTAGCAGATTGTTACAGAGAACAGGATGTTGTTAGACAACAGCAATGTTTGCGCTCTACTCTCATGTAAAATTAACAAGGCCAAAAATACACTCCTTCCAAAACTTAAAGAATGCATAGTCCACAAAAGGAGTAGCCTAAAATAAGTCACTAAAAGAGTAAAGAAAAGTTATGTGAAATGAAACGTAAAAACATACAAAACAGCAATTGGAAATTAATGGGTGCGTGATGTGGAATGTAAAAATAAAAAGAAGCAATGTTAAATGAACAGAAAATATACAAATAAGCCTTTAAATGAATGCCCTTCATATATACCCCTTTGTGTTTTCATTTAGGCTATGAATGTTCACAGCATGTCAATGTCAACAAAGGAAGGGCCTATCATTGGCTTTATGCACAGCTGTGTTACTTTCTGAACAGCCAGCTCCTTTTTTTCTGTCTGTCATAATTGGACAAACTGATCACCTGGATTAATCGGTTTGTCCAATAATGGCAGACATGACAGGCAGAGAACGTGCGGCCTGAAGTTAAGGAAGCAGTGCAGCTATGCATAAAGCCAATTGTAGTCTATAAGTGGTTGACAAGCTTTCAAGGTTGACAAGGTTGATTAGCTTTCTTGTCACCCGTCTTCAAATGTAAGGGATACTGGAGCTTGGTTGGGGTGGTGGGATTGCTCGCGGCACGTGGTGGAAAATTTCCCTTATTTTCAAATCCAAAACTTGACAGGTATGTGCAGGTAGTACGGTAGCTTGGCCAGACTAAGCTCCTTTGAGCTTATAGTTGTGGAAGCCAGGCTAATTCAGCGGTAGTAGGTAATGCCACCCTGTGTGGTCCTTGAATTTAGGAAAATTGGTCCTGGAAAGTCCTTGAATTTGATGTTAACCAAGGTGTGGGAACCCTGGTTTGTGTTTTGTCTATTTGCAGGTGTTCTGTTGAGTTGCATTTGCGTTTTGTCTATTTGCACGTGTTTTCATAAGTTGCATGTTGTTTGCACCTGTCGGCCACCGTATTCGGGACCCCAAAAACACAAATTTTCTGCATGGAAAGTTTAGTAGCAGACGTTCATGATGATAAAAGTTTTAAAAAAGTGAGATCAATAATAGAGGTAACATCTGGGGTGTCCAGTTGGAAGCATTGTCTATTTGGTATGACAAAACTACTGTAAAAGGAGCTGTGCAAAAAAGGTATTAATTTTAGTTTAAGAAACACAAACAGGACGGGTGTACTCATGCACAGGTAGGCTACATGTGCACACACGCAAAAAGTGTTGATAATAGAACCGTATGTGGGGCCTTTTGAATGACATTTGTTTTGTTACACGGCAACATAGTTCAGAAGCATGACTAGGAATGGTCAGAGTATCTGTCCGTTTCATTCTCTTGTGTGTTAGGCCTACTTTAATGCATAGGCCTACTTACGCAGTAGCTTATCAGTAACAGTAGGCTATCCCATGATACTGTTCTTAATGTTCTCGTACTTCACGGGCCGTAATCTAAGCCTATAGCATACCAACCCACCTTGTCAGGAATAGCCTAAACTAGCCTACAGTTCCTGATAACTTTAAATCTGATCTGCACACCATTCACGCATTTCGTCCTGGCACGACCAGGAATTCGTAAATGCGCGTTGCAACGTTATTCTAGGAAAACAAATGACAATAATAGGCCTACAATGAAAATTAATGGTAGCCTATTCCAAAATAGTAGTCTAAGCTTAAGTCATTAATAGGCCTCCATCGAAAAAGCACATCGATGGTAAAAAAGCTTTTTTTTCTGGTCAAGTTAAAGATTTTTCAAGGTTAAATATTTTTCCGACCGTTTGATTATTCTGCATACACTCAGCATCTTACCTCGTCCATCATCATACACTGTCTCCATGTGGTCATGTCATGGCTTTAATTCACTTCGATCCTTCGATGTTAACGTTAGTTCCGGTGACCATTGGCTCTCCACAGGATTTGAACTAGACGATCGTTTACATTAACTTTAAAATCTCGTTACCTCTTAATCTGCTCCGTCTCCTAAGGTACGCTACGTTATGGCCTTGTTTAAAAATACGTCCATAAATTAAGTCCATATGTAGCCTACACAAAACTCGGCTTACGCTTAGTATTCCCGAGAATCCACCGTTTCGCATATGGTTGCAGGCCCCTTCAGAAACGAATATTTCATTCAGCCTCATCTAACGCACAAGCCGACATAGCGGCGACAGTTCATCTCATCCTGATCGGGGACACAGGCTGCTGCTCACAGCATTTAAAGCTACATCGTACCTAAACTGACAGGGGTAGATGGTGGGCACAACCGAAGCCTCCCGTATTTAGATAGTGTTTCTCGGACGCCTGCTAGTGATACAGAATCTCCCGTAGGCTAGTAGTCGGGCTAAGTAATTTGTGACAGAGAAGAACAAGCATCAGAAGTAGTGCGCGATTGAGTAGCCGATGGTGAGACTGTGATAGAGTGTGCGTACGCGCGTGCGTGCATGAGCATGCCATAACAATGTTGCTCTTATCAAATAATGTAGTCTTTAAAAATAAAAGCTTCTTCACTTTCATATAGCCTACAGTCCGTAGGCTATATCTACTGTGTAATGTGGTGATCAAGCCGTCCACTGATTGTTTAGTTTTTTTATATATATTATATTTTGTATAGAATAATTTGCACGGGACTGTAAAAGCCTACATGCTTTGAAAAGAATAAAGTAGAATGAAGCCTACTGTGTATCTTTTGTGGCCTCAATATATTTTTTTTTATTAGAGGCCTTTTTCATTAGAGGGCTGAGATTGGAGGGTAGACACCCATGAAACCAACTATACACATCTGCATCAACTCTGATTTCTTGTCTCTTGCTCCCTCAAGAGTAGCGAGGAGTTATGATTGATGACCATCTAACCTTCAAAGATTATGTTGCCTCTGTTGCCCGGGCCTGCAGCTTTGCACTAGGCTATTCAATATCAGAAAGATTAGACCATACACAACCCAACAAGCTTCCCAATTACTGGTTCAAACTATGTGCCTCTCACGCAATGCCCTTTTAGCAGGACTTCCAGCCTAAGTGGTGTACTGGGCGTGGAACGCAGGGGTAGCCATCCACCCACTTCTCCCAACATAACATACAGTAGGCCTATATAAAAAAAAATAACAAATACAAACAAACTGCATCCGCTTATGAGGTATTTCATAAGCTATGTGATCGTGCACAGATGTGGTGGTAGCAGTTGGCCCTCTGCCTTCTATCCAAAAAAGTGCTCTTTTCAAAGTTTTTTTTAGTTTAACAGTTTACTGAGGCCAATGTCGACATAATGCACGATTAGAAAATCTGCGCGATTAAAACAGAATGTGAAAATAATAGCCCGATGTGTGCCCTTTCCGCGCACACACCCGACCTCCGTCTCTTCACTGAGCTGTAGCTCAATGATCTCTCTTCCTCTGTCATGTCAACACACGAGGCGCGTTGCAGCAGCATAGTAAACCTATAGCCTAGAACAATTTAGGCAACCCCACTCTACATCAATTCCGACCTATTATAACACTTTTAAAAATATCACGTTATACTATGTATGCATGCCATTTTGCACAAGCCCACTGCGTGAGTCATTTTCTAAAGTCAGTGACGAGAAGAGTGCAGTATCAGACATTTTAAAGATGGAACTGCAGAAATACCCAAAACCTTGACATGATTATGAGCAGACTTGTGCTTCTGAACGTTTCTCCTATATCCTCCTACATCCTCCTATATTGTCAACTGGTGTCCCACCTCTGGTAAAATTGACATGAGACTGACTGCGTAGCCTGTAGTTTAGACGATAGCCTACAGGTTTTTATCAATTTGTGGCGTAACTTTTGATTTTTAGAGAATGTTTCAAATAAATGTCAAATTGCATTCAACCTGTGTGTTTTTTGGAATCTCAGACTTTTATAATAAGTTCTTCCACACGCGCAAAAGTGCCCTTTTCTCCCCTGGAGCACCTGCTCCCCAAATTGTCTGTGCGCGCCACTGGTTGCAATGCCATCGCTCGACCGAAGACAGCGCTGTCTGCGGGTTATTGAAGTGTTTCATGATCATTGACGTTTAAACGTAAATTCCTCAATAGTCTGGTATGATTTTGAATAGCCTATAAGCAAAACATGATGCTCCATCACTTTGGAGTAGTAAAATGGTAAATAGGCAATAATGTTTGTTAAACTGGTAAACTAAAACATTTATAGGTTTAAAAAAAAACTTTTTGGGGTTGTGGAAACTCAAAAATTCTGTGCAATAAGATGCCTTGAATTTTTAAGTTGTCGTTTTTTACATTGTGGGGTGCATGTGGATGGGGGTGATGCCACAACCCGCGTACCCCCACTTAAAAATCCCCACTACACCCCTGACTGCGGCACGTCTCATCTTTAATCAGCCCAAGAGGGCCCATGTCACCCCTCTGCTAACTGAGCTTCACTGGCTACCTCTGGCTGCCCACTTCAAATTCAAATTATTGATGCTAGCCTACAAAGTGCTCAAAGGATCTGCCCCTATTTACCTAAGTGCTTTCATAAAGGCTTATGCCACCCCCCATCAACTCCGGTCCTCAAATGACTGTCGTCTGGCAGTCCCAGCACCTTGCCCAAAGCAATCCAGACTCATCTCATGTGTTGTTCCATGCTGGTGGAATGACCTACCAAGCACAATCAGAACAGGGGCATCTCTGGATGCCTTCAAAAAGCTCTTAAAGACCCAGCTCTTTAAGGTTTCTTCTATGTAGCTTGATTGTCCTCTTTTGTAAGTCACTTTGGATAAAAGCGTCTGCTAAATGCATAAATGTAATGTAGTTGTAATGAGGGTGCCTATGTCAGTGTCATAGGGCATCTCCACATATTGGAAACCCCAATTTCCCTTTAAACCCATCAATGATTGCCTGCATTTCTGCCTCATTTCTTGGCCTTGTGACATATCCTTCCTGTATTTGCCTTGCACACCTCCCAAAATATGTAGCATTCTTTGATGATGCTGATCAGGGCCCTCAACTTGTGAAGGCGGCTTGGAGTTTATAGTAGGAAAGATTACAGTACATTTGGTGGCACTATTTGATAGGAGCAAAGTTATTGCATTTTATTTAAGAATGATTTTTTTCACCAAAGTAAATAGTGTATAGTATGACCATAATGTAGTGGTGTTTTGATTTTGGTGGTAGTACAGTTGATTAGAGCAAAGTTCGGATTCGTAATATAAAAATCTTTAAATATAGACTAAGGTACATTTCACCAAACTAAAGGGTGTAATATGACGTAACATTCCAAAAGCCTTTGGTGATTTTGGTGGCTCGTCACTCTTTGGAAGTGTTTGACATTATTTGCACTTTGCAGATGGTCCAATAGTTTCCTCTGATGGTAGACTGCTCATTGGGTGCAATGTCACCCGTATGTCTTTAAATACATATTTTTCGGACGAAATTCGGTTGTAGCTCATTGTCTACCTTACCGCTGTTGAACAGACCGACCCGTATATCGTGTTGTAACAATGTTTTGTTTAAGATTTATTTAGCCATAAAGTTTGAATGTGTTAATTTCTTTTTAACTTTACTACAGTGATGTTTTAAAGCTCCCGCCATCATTCCCGTGCCAAAGAAATCATCCCCATCATTTTTCAACGACGGCTAGTCATGTCACACATCAAATCCATCCTCTACTTCCACTTTGCATACCAAGCTAAACGATCCACAGAGGATGCAATTCGCTCTGCCCTCCACCCAGCCCTCACCCATCTGGAAAAGAAGGACTCATATGTGAGAATGCTGTTCATAGACTTCAGTTCAGCATTCAACACCATAATACCACAACTCATCGGCAAACCCGACAAACTGGGCCTCAGTACCGCCCTCTGTAACTGGCTGCTAGACATCCTAAGTCAGAGACCACAAGGCAAGGCAAGTTTATTTATATAGCGCATTTCTAGGCAGTTCAATGTGCTTTACAAAGATAAAAATAAAAACATAGTGGAGAAAATATAGTAAGAATAGAAACAAATTAGATTAAAAGTTACACAAAGAGTATAATTAATAAAGGACAGAATATACAAAGAGTAAAAAGTTAAAAAAAGGACAGAAAATAAAAAACAATAATTTAATCATTAAGAGAAAGCATCGGAAAAAGTTTGGTATTAAATTTGGTTTTGATGGTTTTATGTCTTCAGGAAGTTGGTTCCAAATCTGAGCTGCATAGTAGCTGAAAGCGGCTTCACCACACTTTGTTTTGACCATAGGTTTTACAATCAAATTTTTTTCTTGTGTCCTAAGAGACCTAGGTGGTATGTATTTTTGAAACATATCAGACAAGTAACTAGGTCCTATCCCATTTAGTGATTTAAACGCAAATAGTAATGCTTTGAAATCAATTCTGTAACTTACAGGAAGCAAATGCAATGACTTCAAAATTGCGGTAATGTGGCAGGTTCTTTTTGTACTTGTTGAAACCCTGGCAGTTGCATTTTGGATCAGTTGAAGACGTTTTGTGGTCTTTTTAAGAATGCCTATGAAAAGACCATTGCAGTAATCAACCCTACTGGAGATAAAGGCATACGTTTTTCTAAGTCATTTTTTGACATTAGACCTTTCAGTTTGGTGATCTTTCTTAGATGACAAAAGGCTGATTAGATTTGGTGATGGCTTTTATGAGACTGATGAAATTTAGATCACTGTCAATGATGACACCAAGATTTTTAACAGAATCTTTTGCTTTAAACCTTTTAGTTTCAAGGGCAGAGGAAATTCTGAGCATTGACTCCTTCTTTCCAAAAATAATTACTTCAGTTTTGTCTGTGTTAAGCTGGAGGAAATTGTTTGACATCCAGTTGTTAATTTGGTCCAACATTGATAGAGACATTCAAGGGGGGCCAAGTCATTAGGTGACAAAGCAAAATAAATATGGGTGTCATCAGCATAGCTATGACAAGAGATTGAGTTGTTCATGATAAGTTGTCCAAGTGGGAGCATGTAAAAGTTAAAAAGCAATGGTCCAAGGATTAACCCCTGGGGGACACCACAGGTAAAGGACATAGGTGTTGAAGTACAGTTGCACATGGCAACAAAGAAACTTCTATTTTGTAAGTATGATTTTAACCATTTGAGAACTATACCAGAAAACCCAACCCAGTGTTCAAGTCGATGTAGCAGTATGTTAAGTGGCGCTGAGATCTAGTAACACCAAGACAGATGTTTTCCTGCATCAGTATTAAGACATTCAGTATGTCATTTACAACTTTATTAAGCGCTGTTTCAGTGCTGTGATTGGCCCGGAAACCTTACTGGAACGTATCAAAACAACAATTAGATGTCAAGAAAGCAGTTAATTGATTGAAGACAATTTTTTTTCTTCCCAATGAATGGTAGATTTGATATTGGCCTGTAGTTGTTAAGCACTGAAACATCCAGAAGCAGTGAGGGGTTGGAAACACCTCCTCCAGCAGCATCACACTGAGAACAGGGGGTCAATCTTCTGACCACGTAGTGCAAGAACAACAACCTTCGCCTGAAGGCCACATCCAACACCTGCCACTGACCATTGATGGTACTGCTGTGGAAAGAGTGCAACACCAAATTCCTGGGGGTGCACATCTGTGAGGATCTCTCCTGGACCACCAACACCAACCATCACTGGCAAAGAAAGCAGCGCCTTTACTTCCTGCACAAACTCAAACAAGAAAGTGCCCCACCACCTATCATGCTCTATAGAGGAACCATTGAGAGCATCCTCTCCAGCTGCATCACTGTGTGGGGTGGAAGCTGCACTGACTACAACAGGAAAGCCCTGCAGCGCGTAGTGAACTCAGCTAAGAAAATCACTGGTGCACCACTGCCCTCCCTGAAAGACATATACACCACCTGCCTCTCCCGGAATGTGATCACAATTGTAAGTGATGCCTGCACACAAACTGTTCAACCTCCTGCCCTCTGGAAGCAGGTACAGGAGTTTCTGCTCCCGTACCAGCCGAAGCACATTTGTATTCGGGGCATGGTGCAATAAATACGTTTTTGAGAAGAGGCTAGTGAGTGCGATTTCTTTCACCTAATGAACTGTATCCTTGACTCGCACCCAAAGTAGACACTGATACCTTTTGGAGTTAGAGCACGTCTAAATTTGATAGTACACCTTTTTTAAGTACCAGTTCTATATAAATACGTACAGGCAAAAAGCATTTGCCTTACTCTGTGCTCTTTACCTACTGTTACTATAGTGGTTAGGACATGGTTTCTGTAGTACCTGTACACTTTCCGTCCTATGTTGTCTGTCTACTGTATATCTAGTGGTTATAATATATTTTCTGTTAGAACAGTTTTGTTTCTATGCACTTTTATAGTTTGTTCTGTCCTGTATTGCCTGTCAAATATACGCAAAGGGCAGAGAGAAATGTAATTTTTATTCCTTTGTATGGCTAGTTCATATAAAGGAATTGACAATGAAACTGACTTTGAAGTTAATTTCTGTGTGGTTGGCCAACCAAGAAATGTTCTCTGCTAAAATATTAGTCTTTCTAGTTTGACCTTTTCTCTTCTATGAAAATAGTTTGCTTGGCTTGGAAGGCTGGGAGGATTATGAATATGATAAAATAAATAGAACACTGTATCACCAAATAAATAATGCTTTATTGACATCCCTAAACCACACATTCAATTTACACTTTTATTCTGTATTCTTTTTTAATACATTGTTGCTGCAAACATGTCCAGAAACCAAGAATGTTACTAAAATGTAGCAATAAATTAATCAGATTACTTCTGGTGTTCTGATGCATCTCAGAACCTTAAGTACATCATGATTAGGTCAAAGAACCAATGCCATTAAAATGCTTGTTTTAATAAAAAAAAATCTGGGAATCCTGCAATGAAGGGACAGGGAGAATTATAGTTTTGTCAGGTGAAGACTATTGTTAAAATATATTATTTCTTAAAGTGTCTTCAAGATAAGACATAGACACGTTTGAGAGTGCAACAACACTCACAATTATATTACTACTACTGCAAATAATAATAATAATAATAATAATAATAATAATAATAACAAACCAAGAGAAAAGTGAATCCCACAAAAGAGGAAATCTGGCTAGCAGGATCAAGAAATAAAATTACCTCCATGACCTCTTGCTCATTTTTATTTCAAATTATGAGGCATGAATACCCAATGAACTCTGTTTAGTTGTGAACACGAATTGTTTTCCTACAATCGTGACATCCTTGATGGCTGGCAGCAGGGAGGGCAACTGCATGCTCAGTGGTGGCAATAAGTAGTGTATCAAGCGTCATCTCTGTGCATTTGGCAATGAAACGGATGAAAGGACGTATGTCTCCTTCATTAGCCGTCTCTAGTGCTAGATAATACTCAGACCGCTGTTCTTTGTGTATGATGATGGGTGGATAGTTTGCTTGCATTAGTACCAGGTTCATTAGGAGCCGTGAGGTACGTCCATTGCCATCCACAAAGGGATGCACATACACCAGCTTGTAATGTGCAAGTGCGGCCAGCTCGACAGGGTGGAGGTTGAGGGCCTCATCAGAGTTGAGCCACTGCACTAACTCCTGCATGTGTCGCTCTAAATCCTGTGGGTGAGGGGGTATATGGCGGCCCACAAACACCTGACTGGTACGAAGACGGCCTCCCTCCACGGGGTCTGCATGGCCAAGAACGCGTCTGTGTATTTCCAGGATATCATTTATGGTGATCGCACCAGAGTGAGACAACAAAGTGGTGTTTATGTACTTCATGGCAGAATCCACACCGATGGCCTCATTTTGCTCTTGAAGGCTCTTACCTGGAACAGCATAACGTGTTTCAATGATGTGGCGAATCTCAGAGAGTGTTAATGTGTTCCCCTCAATTGCCACCGTGTGATAAATGTGGTGGTAGTAAGTCTCCTCCAGCACACGGCGCAGTGCAGAATTTCCCTTTGGAACTGACATAAGTTGGCGCACCTTTTTGTCAATTATACCGAAATGCCGTTGGTCAATTTCTTCCACCAAAGGAAGTGTACGGTCACGGCTCACCAAGGCTCGCTGATCACATGGGGAGAGCGCCAGAGCCTTGGTATACAGATGATCTGCTTGGATTACATCTTTTTCCTCTAGGATGGTGCCTAGTTCTGTCAGAGCATCCACATAATCAGGGTTCATGTTCAGCGCATGCACCAAGAGTTTGTGAGCTTTCTCCCACTTGCCTTCACTTTTCATCACTTTAGACTGCTGGAGGGCAGCTCTTGCTTCCAACTGGGCTTCTGTAAAACACAAATTAAAATAAGTTCTGAATAGCCACATATTGACATAGTATGCCTGGTAGAAAAACAGTCTTGATAGGCATATGGAGAAGTCCTCAGTCTCACCAACAGATCTAAATATCCCACTAGCAGCTGTACCTGAAGCACTGGTTTTTAGTTAGTATGTGAAAAAGCAATGTTTGGAGAGACATTAGACACACAAGCTAAGTCCCATTCAAATTTAGTCTGACACAGCCAAGACACAAGCAGCCCCCTGGCCACTCATGCATGCCCTTCCTGTATTTAAAGAACAGTCATGTGACCAGGGTCTCAGGCCTTTTCCCTTGTCAAGGTCAGCAGTGACAAGAACAAGACCAAAAGCCTCAAAAGTATAGGAATATTTCCAAGTCAGGTTACAGATGACCTTTTATGCTTTGGAGCTTGATTTATTCAAAATGTAAGGGAAACAGATATAAAATAGCAATCCATTGTTTTGGAAATTACGGTAGTTTTGTTAAGTTTAAATTCGTCAACTTTTAAAATTAGTTAGAAAATTAGCTGTTAATGCATAAATTTGGAATTTTTTAAGAAAAGGGACAGATGATTCAATTTTGTTGGTGATCTGGAACACCATATGGAATTTACATTGTGTGAACCTGACCTTGTTTGCTTGCAATGGTTAACCTTAAAATGTATTAAATTTGTATTTACCTTTGCTTGGCTTAACTTTGTCAAAGAGAAGCTCAAAGGGGGCGTCTGAAACAGTAAGGCTTGATGAGTGGGTGCTGACATGTTTGGTGCTCCCCCACAACTGGCAACGCAGTAGGGCAAGGCCTTTCAGAGTTCCACAGCATTGCTCTTGTAGCCCGATGGAAGGCAAAAGTAAAAGAAGCATAGAACCCACAAATAAAAGAATAAAGGGGCCCCAGCTAACTGGTACGGTGAAATTAGCTTGACGCCAGATGACGACTGCAGCCATCAAACACTCGTCTCGGTCCGTTCACTAAAACATGACGTGGAATCATTCCAGTAGCATCCAGGTCACTGGCTTATACCATATCCTTCATGACATCGTGGTTATCTGAAAATAGATATGTGTCGTTAGCCGACATGACAGCAGCAGCCGATACTAAATGAATAAACGTTCTCTATTCATTCTAATTGGTTGGAAAATGTAAGATTTAGCGTTAGGCATTGGGCTAGCAGCAGAAATTAACGACTCAGAAACAGCTGTTCGTGATTTAGGCTACAGCAAAATAAGTTAACGTTACCTTATTCTGGATGTAAATGACATCTCTTTAAATTACGATTTAAAACTTAAAAAAAAAATAAAGTATATGGCGAGTATTATATGTATAATTTATTTAATTTATAACAAACTGTTGATATGCAATGCAGTCTTCCGGGTTAGTTGTAGATGTAGCTGAATTGCGTCAGAATGAGCCTGTTCCCTCCAGTTGTAGTTCCGCTGGGGGCACACGGAAGCTTTCAGACTTACACCAGAGAACTTTTTTTTAAAAGATCCCGTGAAGAGTGGTGGTTGCAACAACCACATAATTAGTCTGTGTCAGCTTTACAGATTTCCTTTGAATCGGGTTGCGTAGAATCCACAGTTTCAGCGAAAACACGCATGTAATGTACATAAGGTTTCCCCATTGTTATGTGAGCAGACGCAATTCTCTGCGCAAAGTGAGTGACTTCTTCTTTTGTTCTATGTCTGTTTACAAGCAAAGTGTATTACCGCCATCTACTGGATTGAGGTGCAATCCATTTTGGATATCTTGCTTAAAAATAGACTTCCTGTCTGTGTATGTGGGTCAACTGTTTTTTTTTCCATTGAGATTTCTTGTTCAAAGTTGTAAAAAAAAAAAAAAAAAAAAAACTAGCCCTTTTCTCCGTATCCTACCCAGACCGCCATATTGTAGCCTATTAACTTTTTGTTAGAGTAAACCTTTTGTTTAAGTACTTGATATCTCATTAAGATGGAATGTGTTGAACAGTACTTGAATACACACGCTGTAGTTCCACTTTCTACTGAATGTTCTGTAGTTAAGGAAATCTCTGAGCCAGTTAAACGTCTTGCCAGTTGCCACCAATACCCATTCAATTCAACTTAAGTAGCAGGTCTTCTTTCCACAGCATATTATTAGCTTTCTCAATGTCAAACATGTGCTAGTACTGACTTTGTTGACTTGAACTTGAATAGGCCTATGAGGAGCAGTGGCCAGACCAACATTGGTAACAGATTTATTTTGTTATCTCAACTCTTTTAATGGCGTTAGCATAAGTAATGCTGTCTTCAACCTGAACTTTCTTTACTTGAATTGCTCTCATCTCACATCCATAGGCCACACTTTGATCACCTCCACAATTACTGCATTAGATTTTAGCATCTTCCTTACATTTACCATACCCCCACATAGAATATATATGTTTTATTTACACAATTAAGAAATATGTATTCAACTCTGCCACTTGAAGCATCTACTAATTTAGGAATAAAAAGTGTTGTGATGTCGCTGTTATCCAATCATCAGGTTGTGTAACCTCATCCATTTTCAGACAGACAAACTTGGCCCTTAATTTCCATTCCTTGTTACTGGCAAATGCTGAACTTTGATAACTCTCACTCCTTTTATGTTTGTTGTAATGTTTGCTTCTGACAAGTCAGTTGACACATTATTTTCCCTCTTCCCAGTTCTGTGGCTTGAAGGTATAGTTCGGTTTTAACACTTTGAGCCCCTTTCACAGGTTGTCTAAAATGCAATAAAGTGGTTGACACCAAAATTTTGAAGATTGCTCCTGTCTCGGCTATTTGGGAAATGTAGAATCGCCTCTGCCTGCTTCAAAATGGCTAGCAATGGGCATTTGTTGTTTCTATCCTTAACCTTTTAAACTCTAGGCTATTTTCATGTTATTTTTACTCTGTTTACTTTGAAGCTGATATCTTGGTCATTGAAAAGGCTACACACATAAACTGTATGGTTTTTTTGTGGACACTCTGGGCTATCAGAATCGGGTGTCATATGATTAATTCACTTTGTTAATTTAACTAAATACATTTTTTTAATTAAAAAAAAAATCATGTTGATTTGTTATGGTGATGCCACACCTGTTACCACCCACTGACCATCGACGGCACTGCTGTAGAGAGGGTGAGCAGCACCAAGTTCCTGGGGGTGCACATCAGTGAGGACCTCTCCTGGACTACCAACACTACATCACTGGCCAAGAAAGCACAACAGCGCCTCTACTTCCTGCGCAAACTCAAGCGGTCAAGTGCTCCACCACACATCCTGACCACATTCTACAGAGGAACCATTGAAAGCATCCTTTCCAGCTGCATCACTGTGTGGGGCGGTAGCTGCAGTGACTACAACAGGAAAGCTCTACAACACATTGTGAGAACAGCTGAGAGGATAGTTGGTGGACCACTCCCCTCCCTGCAAGATATCTACACCACCCGCAAAGCCATCACAATTGTCAACGATGCAACCCACCCTGCACACTGTCTGTTCAGCCTCCTGCCCTCTGGAAAGAGATACAGAAGTCTCCGCTCCCGCACTACCAGACTCACCAACAGCTTCATCCACCAGGCTGTGAGATGGCTGAACTCTCTCCCTTCCTGGCTCCCAGCCAGCAGAACCACAAGACTGGCAGGAGTATAGGAAGACGATTCTACATTTCCCAAATAGCCGAGACCAGAGCAATCGTCAAAATGTTGGTGTCAACTACTTTATTGCATTTTAGACAACATGTGAAAGGGGCTCAACATGTAAAAAAACGAACTTTACCTTTAACACTCTTTCCATTCAGTTTTTTGCATTTCATTAAACTCACTCTCTGATTTCTATGTCTGCTAACAATAAACTGATTTTTAAAATAACTGAATGAACACCACCCACTTGTAAATTGCTTTACTTTCAATGAGTTTAACATAGGTGGGTTGAAAAAGTACAACTTTGATATCACTCCTCACTCTCTAGTCTCTAGTTTTCCCACTTGTTCATGTGCTACTTGCCATTCACCTGATTCATCTTGAAATTCCTCACTTATAGTACTCAGATTGTCTTCCTCCTAACTCCTCTAAATTGTTTTCCCAGTCTCCATTTTCCCTCCTTTCTATGCGTGGTTGTCTTATTATACTGGCTGGTTAATAAGCCAACTGTTGTGTGTTGCAAGGACAACTCTACACATTTGGTGGACACGGGCCCTACATTCCCAGCCCACTACATTCAAATGAATGTGTATTACCTTATCACTTTGTGCTTGTTTGAGTTGCACTTCTGTGAAATCATTTCAGTCAGAGGAACATGTAAACATTTTCACTACATGCAAGTAATTCTCAAAATAATTCTCCCCAGTGCCTGAAGAATGACAGACGGAACAATATTTTGTGATCATATTTATTTCAATCTCTGTCATCAAAGTGATTGAGTTATATATTTTTTTGAGGGCCAACAGTTTCAAATGACTTACTACGGTTCATTTTGAAACTGTTCGTCTCTGCATTGATGTGGATCCAGTTATGTCTGTCCCTCTGCTCTTATTTTCTCTGTCCTCCTCTGAAATTAGTGTCCTGAGGAACTTGGGGGAGAAAAATATCAGTATATTGAGAAGTCATTTATTGTTATTATTATAATTGGTGTTGTTATTATTATTATTATTATTATTATTATTAGTAGTAGTAGTAGTAGTAGTAGTAATATAAATGACTCAGACCCTGGAGCTATTAGAATTACGATATTTTAACTGGTAGCCAGTTTCCCCACAGATGAACCAATGCCACCGGGAGCAATTGGGGTTCAGTATCTTGCTCAAGGACACTTCTAGGGTCTGGGGGTGGGGTCAGGGAGAGTGAGGCCTAAACCTACCACCCTTCGGTTGCCAAACGGCACCTCTACAGCTTGCACCATCATCGCAGGTTGTTCTTACCCTAGGCATTCTGAGACCCTTGGTTGCGATGAATTGCTTCAGTGCCTGTGTTCCATGAAGCTGTCTCAGCTCATCATCCTACTCAAAAGAAGAGATGTATCTGTTAGCAATAGGACTGCTAATAAATGTATATTTTTTTCTTTATATCCCCCTTTGGGCTGAAGAAAGGGTCTTTGTCAAATCCCTTATAAAGACACAGTGAGTTCCTCCACAGAAATCATGTCTGAAATTTACAATGTAGGTGCCTTTCCACTGTGAGAGAAAGAATGTAAAAAAAATCACACTGTATGATTTCTAAAGAATTTATGTTATATATACCTGCCAATCAGCAAATATTCTGGCTCTCAAAGACCTGTTACTCTCCCTTTAAGAAGCCCACCTCTACCCCACTTAGTAATCTTAATTAGTAGCACCTGTCTGAGACACCTGTACACTCCCCAATCAGTCAGACTTCAACTACTATGAGCAAGACCAAAGAGATGTCAAAAGACACCAGACACAAATTTGTGGACCCACCATCGGACTGGGTTGGTCGAAGAACAAAATGTCCTCCTCCACTGCAGAAGGATCCCTCAAAGGCTCATTAGTGGGCCTCTTCCAGAGTTTTGGATTGAGGTACCATGCCCCAAATCTTGACTTTCTGCTTGCTGTTTGAAACTGTGAAGAAATGAGCAGAGTGTTTTTATTATTTTTTATGATGTAATTAAAACTAGAAAAAAAATTTGGAAAAGAATGTTTGCAGCACAGACTACCAAGACAATATTAGCTTGGCCTTGTCTACCCTTCTACTACACTTATTTCATACTGATGGTTTGGAACTTTAGTAGTGACAATATATTACTTGTTAGAGGTGTGGACTGTGTTAAGGTTTGAGACTAATCACTAATGTCTGGTTCTGACACAGTGTCCCACAGGAAAAAGCCCCCTCCCAAAATATGCCTTGGTACATTCAAAGAAAATAGGTAAAAAATTGAAGGGCCAGCACTTTGCCACCACCACATGTATTAATATTAGCATTTTACAATCTGTGTAATTGAACTGACAAGAATGAGTACATCTTGAAAGAGCTTTTGGGGGCACAGGGGCAGATGCTTCAGAGCCTAAAGCATCCCCTTATGCACATGCCTGCTCTGTACTGTATGCCTTTCTTGCATTCACTTACTAACTACCTAGATTTTTTCCACTTCAGATACTTTTTGTGTAATTAAATCTGAGAGTTTGTGTGGTTTGTAGCTGTGGAATTTAAGTATGTGATGTGTTCCAGAGCAATTGCACAAAAGTGTAGAGATTTGATGTTGAAACAAACCCCTTTGATAGATTGAATGTTTTAAATACATTTGACGTGGCATTGAATTTCTTGTTATTACAGTAAAGACACACCATGACAATGACAAGACTATGACACAACAAGCTTAGGTGTTACAAACAAAGTGTTAACCTTACCCATGTATCAATCTCATCATGAGTACAATAGTGAAATGTACAGTAATCCTATAGCACTTACACATGTATTAACCTTACAGATGAAGAAACAAAAGCAATGTATAGCTTTGTTAGGCTATTATTCTCAAACAAAGATAATTAGCTAAAACAGTCAGAGACAAAAATGTAAGTAAGCTTCACCTGATGTGGGTCAGAATCCTTTAAGTGGGTGTGTCTCGTAAGGCATTTGCCATGTTCCAGACCTGTACTTCTCAACTCCTCTGGTATGTTGCTGGGTTTCATCACTTCAATTGGGAAGATTAGAGAAGGTTTTTTCTCATAGCCACTGACAAATAGGCCCAACACAGTAGATTCTGTAAGATTGTTTGTGTCTCCACCCTGTAAAAATAGGGTAAACAGGTGGGTTAACTTACCAACTGAAGACATGGCAAATGGGTAAGTTAACCCAGACGTTAACCAATGAGGCCAGAATTAAGAGAAGTTTCAATCCTCAAGCGATGCAAAGACAAGTCTACATACATCAATATACACACACCTCCTTCCCAAAAATGCCATCACTAGTAAGCCCCTTACTACACACACAAACACACAGAACACCACATCCCTTGCCACCATCAGAATACCCTCCCAGCCCACATACACATACACTACCATCACCTTTTCAACACACACAAACACACAGCACACACAGACTTTCCTCCATTGGCATCTCTGGTACTCCCCTCTCCTGGTTCCGCTCCTACCTCTCAGACCGCTCCCAGTTTATTCAGCTCAAGTCATTCACCTCACACCCCGTCACGTCACATCAGGTGTTCCGCAGGGTTCTGTCCCTCACTCACCCCACACACCACCGCCATATTTATCTATAGCCTGGTCACTTCTCGTAGAGATTCTTGCAAGTCTCTCCTGTTCGACCTCCCACAAAAATCACTCCATAAACTCGCACTCGTCCAAAACTCAGTCGCCCGAATCATCACACACACACACCCTCACATCATCACATTACACCCATCCTGCAACAGCTCCACTGGCTCCCCATCACACACCGCATCCACTACAAAATCATACTCGCCTACAAAGCAATCCACAAACTCGCCCCTCCACACCTCCCCACTCCCCCTCCCCCCTGCACCTTACTGTCCCTTCTGCCCGCCTCATCACTATGGGGAGCAAAGCCTCCAGCCACTCTGCTCCCCAGCTCTGGAACTCCCTCCCCCCTGATCTCCACAACACACACTTCCTCCCACACTTCAAATCCAAACAAAAAAAATCATCTGTTTAGAGGGGCCTTCTTACTCTGCCCTTTCTCACTCTGACTTCTCTCATTCTCTCCGACCACCTCCTCTGACCTCACTGACCACCCAACCATAACTGCACTGTCTTTTAATTTGTATTTTATTTTTGAATGTTACATTGTTTTGAGAGCCTTGAAAGGCGCCTGACAAATTAAAATTATTATTATTATTATTATTAATCTTACATTCCTATTTCTATATAATTACAATACTGTATGTTTATAAAGTTCATTTAAGCACTTACAAGTGATGTAACCCAGTCACAGAAGTGCTTTGTCACTTTCTTGATGTCCTCATCTTGAGATGGAGAACGTAGACTTTTAACACTGACTCTCTGCTCCTCTTTATCCCAAGATGCATTATTGTCTTTTAATTCGTAGGGGTTCATTTGATTTGACCTATGTGCCCTGTATGAAAAAAGTCCAATGCACAGTAAGTATGTTTCTAGGAATAACATTCTTTTAAGTAGTGTGCCAAAAAAGACTCCAGATCCAGTGATTATAAAACAACTAGGGGACCAAACATGTTAAATCAAAGGAAGTACCAAAGCCAATGTTATTCTAAACACCAAAAAACACAATATAATCAAATGAGAGATCGAGTAAGGGAGTCAGAGTAAGCAGCCTCAGCAGGTAGGCAAATAAGTCCTGCTTGGATTGCTATAAGTATAATCAAAATCTATTCGCTTGTCCAGATTTGGATTGTCCACGGTGCACTATTTACTACGACGGAGGATTAGGGCCACAATAAAAGAAAAAAAATATCAAAACCTTCAAGAATAAAGTTGTTAATTACGAGAATAAAGTCATTATTTACGAGAATAAAGTCATGAATTACGAGAAAAAAGTCATTATTTACGGGAATAAAGTCATTATTAATGAGAATAAAGTCATTATTTATGAGAATTAAGTAATTATTTACGAGAATAAAGTCATTATTAATTAGAATAAAGTCATTAATTACGAGAATAAAGTCATTATTTACGAGAATAAAGTCATTATTAATGAGAATAAAGTAATTATTAATGAGAATAAAGTCGTTATTTATGAGAATAAATTAATAATGACTTTATTCTCGTAATTAATGACTTTATTCTTGAAATTTTTGATTTTTTTTTTTCTTTTATTGTGGCCCTAATACTCCGTCGTAATTTACACTATTTACCCCCTAAATTGAATTACTTATTGCTTATAACATTACTTATTTGCATTCGTAAAGATATGTTGCTGCATTAATATAAAGGTGAATGTACATGCCTTTAATTAATTATAAACATACAGGCAATCATTTTCATCTAATTCAATTCATTTTCATCCAATTCAATGATCCAATATTGTTGTTCCATTTAAAACAGCAGTGTCATTAAACAAATCAAGATTAGAATTAACAACACATTTTAATAAGAATACTTACATGTCATTCACTTGGACCAATCCCTCATCGGGGATTTGGTTAAATAGTTCCGGAATCTTCTCAGACTCACCGACATCTTTCTGCTGCTCCTGTTTTTCACATTGTAGTGCCGACCTCTTTTTTAAGTACATCTCAGGGTCCAGTGTCAAAAGCACCTCATCAAATAACTGCAAATAAATTACATTTATTCCATTTTAGGTTATTAGGTAAGAGGTAAATATGGTATTAATAATAATGTGTGATTTTTTGTTATAAATATGTTTTGCCTTTCTATTAAGACTGTCTTAGGTAGAATGACTTGGGGAATAGGGAACCTTTCCAAGTAGCTTCAATACATTTGGTGTAATTTGACCAGGACCAGGACAACAGGTCTATATCTTTTGGCTCACATCAGAATTAAGGTCTAACTCAATAATTCCACTCTCTTTTAACCTGCCCTTCCTTCCATACGTCTACCGCAAAAAATATATATTAAAACATACATATTTTACAAAGTAAACAACTAGGGCAAAATGTAGGCCTAATAAATATTATAAGCCCTTAATTCCACTTACTCACCTCAGGAGCCATACCCCTCTCCAAGTGGGGATAGATTGCAAGAGGATGCTGAGTCAATGTCTCCTCCACAGCCTCCACATGCGCATGATGTATCTGTTTTAGTGGAGTCTCTTTGGAAAAGTACACATGTTCCTTTGTGAGCACCTTCCTGTTGACTTTTGCAGGGGGGGAAGTCTTTCCAAAAATTATAGGGGATATATTACACTGGTTTGAGACAAAAATCTCCTGGCCAATGTTTAAAGGATATCCATCTCTGAAATCATCAAGTCCAGACTTTAAAAAGCGCCACTGATGACCATCAAGAGCCCCACATAGTTTTTGTTTGTTTTGGGGATGTTTCACACATTTGATGAACAGCCTTTGTTTATACCTGTGAAACAAAAAAAGAGAGT
Source organism: Limnothrissa miodon (assembly GCA_017657215.1). Classification (NCBI taxonomy): domain Eukaryota; kingdom Metazoa; phylum Chordata; class Actinopteri; order Clupeiformes; family Clupeidae; genus Limnothrissa; species Limnothrissa miodon. The sequence continues at coordinate 156,542 of JAGFZM010001368.1, read as the reverse complement.
CAGCTGACTATTTACACTATTCTCTATTTTATGCTTTACCCATGGGTAATACTTTGCCCAATTCTATCAATTTCAATGCCCTTATATCTGTAGTTTGCTGGCCCGTGTAACCGTTTGAAAGCTTGTTTTGTGCTCGTTCATGAAAATGGGTCATTGACAAAGTAGGCTTTTAGAAATGCATTTTAAAAAACATATTGTCTTTTAGCTGATCCAACATTTTGAACTTTGTAAGTTTGGAGAAGGTATGTTGGCAAGTCATATGTACTGCACAACAAAAGGGTCTACCTTAAAAGGTGTGGGATCATTGTAAAGCAGGGCAGAGTATTGGATTTAATTTTACAGAGATTTGAGCAGGTTTAATCCCTTAAGGACTATGCTGTGAAGTATATTTATATTTCCTTTGCCTCTTTGGCGAGCTCAGCATGTGGCGAGTTCAGCAGGTGGCAAGCTACTGTTACTCAGCTCATACTTACGGGGAAAGTTTTGGCACACAATATGCCATTTTATGCACCCTCTCTCTGAAGTACTGTTTGAGGAACATCAAGAAATGTAGCTTTAATCTAACAGGTAGGTTTTTTTTTTCTTTTCTACAAAAAAAGCCACAAGTATCTCAACCTTTAAACAGTGTAATGACCATCACCCATAGGTATGTAAAAGCAATCAGAGAGCGATGTTCACACCCCTAGCAGTGCATTTCTGCCAATATTGTGATTTCCTCTCAATATGCTTGTCCTACATTTGTCAAAATGTAATCACCTGTTCCTTGTGCCATTGTCATTATATCTCATTTCATTATATATCATCTCATGTCTCATTTAATAACTTTTATGTTACCTTCCTAATAAACCCGACAGTCAAACAAATACCAGCAAATATTTAACCTCCTTGATGGAGGCAAAAAGAACGAAAAACGTTTTGTCAATGCTTATTTTGTGGTCACTAAAAACTAAATATTCACTAATATTCCCTTCTTGTTAAACAATGTCAGAGAATTACTAGGTTCTGTATTTGTGTGAGGTCAGAGATCAAAGAGGATTTAGTTGACAGTTAAGAGCCATGTCCCCAGTTTCAGCTTAGCTGCCACTAACAAAGGAAATGTGACCCTTGAGGATTGCTATCATGAAATGCATTTCCATTAGAATGGAGATTGTACATCCTACAACTTTTGACTTATTCATGTCTTTCAGCTGCTGCTTAGCAATATGACCGAAAATGCACAACAGATCCTTGGCAACATTGTGAAAAATGAGATGTTGGCATGCAGTGAGCAAAAATAAGATGTGGGTGAATTTGTTGTTTGAATAAATAGTAGATGATTTGTAGTATTTGCTGTATGCTCTGCAAAATGTTTCAACGTGAATGCTTAGGCTAAGTTGTCTCCACTGTCCCACAGCCTCTGTCAAGTATTGGTTGTAGTCTTTTGCTCTGTATGACTTCTATGCCCTGCAATACTTTATTCTTTACTTTTCATGCAACACTTTCAGATCCTGTGAACTAGTGTTGCACGGGTCAACCCATAATCCGCGGATATCCGGTATATCGGGCGGTTACGGGTAGAAGTAGCCTATTGTGGGTGCGGGTGGGTCAGGGTCGGGTCAAAAAAGTAAAAACACAATTAATTAGGCTTATTGCATTAGAGACTTTCGGAAGGCTCGTTGTTATGATTTCCCGCTCCTCTCGATGCTGAGAAGAGCGGTGCTTTGCGTTCCTGCATCCAGCGTTTCGAGCGAGCGCGCATTCAGTTCAGCAGGTGGCGTGCTGGAAGCGCGTCGAAATAGGCCAAACCCTGGCCCAGTAGATTATATTACTTTCCTTCACAGTGCTTCCAAACAGACGCCATAAATAAAGTCGGACAATATTTTCAATTCGGTAGCTTAGATTGTTGAAATGTCACGTCTTTGTTGGATTTGTTATGCCATGATAATGTGGAAACAACTTGTTTTTTTTTTCATACACACTTGTGTCTTGTAGGCCTACAGGAGAAATGTGTTTCGTTTTTGGCAATCCTTTAATAAAAACGACAAATCGATCGTTTTTTGGCGTTGTTTCATGCATAGGCTAATTAATCCTTCATGAAGTTGTATCATTATCTATAAGGCGCAAATCATTGTCATTTGGATACCATTGTTCCAAATTAGTCCTCTCCACTTAACTGGTAGCTAGGTTCCGCGACAGTAGACACACTGGCGTTTTTTTTTTTTTTCATCGGGTCGGGTCGGATTTGGGTCACGGTTCGACCATTTTTTTCGCGGGTCGGGCGGGGCGGTTCAGATCTCCTGATGGGTCGGGTTAGGGCGGGTTTTAAAAAAGCCTGACCCGCGCATCACTACTGTGAACAATTTTTTGACTAAAATTGTTATTTGGCCTGTCTGTATCACCCTCTCACAATAGAGACCAAGGTTCCAGACATAGTATGGACTTGACTCTTGACAATACAAAACAGTATTTTCACACACGGTGGACATGTGTGAATCCATAGACTGTATATAATATTATATACAGTTTATATGTGAATCAGTGTGAATACACACACGTGGACGATCCCTTTACGCACAGCGAACGCGCCATATGCGTTTTGGGGCGTTAACATCACTAAATTCCTTCAAGGCACTCGCCAGATTTGCGAACTTTTAGGTGGGTATGCCTACTTAGATTTTTATGTGAAAATGCGTAACTGAATACGTAGGCCTAAAAGAAATTCAAAGATCATGGAAGGTCCCAAATAAGTAGCCTAGTCTAAGCTACATTGACATTGAATAGTCTACCTTTACAGACAATGCTTATCAATGTTTTTAACAAAACAATACAAAGCAAAAAAAAAAATGTTATTCTCACCAAGGATACACCGGAGTGCTTCCTTTACGTTCCCTCGAGGTTACGCTGACATTCATTTTCTCTTTTTAAATTAACCTGATATATCACTTCCCTGCATGGCTGTATCTGTATTGGTTGTCATAGTTACTAAAAGTACACAAACGTTTCCTCACTTGGTGGGTCAACAAGGTTTGCTCAGTGGGTTTCACCGACAAGCGTGTTTGGCACTACCCAAAGAGCCATAAACGTTCTGCCCATAGATTGCACGTCCCGGTCAGCTGAATATAGTATCAGCTCAGTGTCCGATCCATTTAACTGTGCCCTCATTTGTAAAACAAAAAAAACTTTCCTGAAATAATTAATAACTTTGAATATAGGCCAACGAACACACGAAAACCAAATTGGTTCGTAATATCGTTTTATAAATTACCCCCTGGGGTGGATCGTGCGTGGACAGTTTTACAAGTCTGATTATTTTTATGAGCACATACTGAGCTTTGCGCATAGCCTATGTTCTTTCCTGCTTGGGCCTTCGCAAGTTTAGCACATGAGGCCCCCTGGGAGGGCTGCACAGTATATATATTTAAGATTAAGATTTATTTAAGATTATTAGTAGCACAACCATTTTCAATTATTTGAAAATGCAAAATAAGGTGTAATTGTAGGCTACTTGTTGCTGTTAGTGGGCAGTGGGCAGTTTCCTCTTACCAAAGTAACAGGGCAGTGCCATTAACGAAACAAGACCTGCTGCAAGCAGTCATGATTAAAGTAAGATTCTCTTCTGCGTTATGTACAAAGTAATAATAGAATATTTAAGATGATACTTTATTAAGATGTGTGGCATAAACAAAACGATACTATTTAATTTACTTGCCATCAGTCATCACATTAAGGTCTAGGCTGTTTAACTCCATCCAGGTATCTTGACGGAGATGTTGGTGATGGGCAGTCTATTGGCCTTACTTGATGATGACGTTGGATTATCTCTTCCTTCCATATACCTCTGTATATATAGACAATTTAATTCATGTGGTAAAGACGAGAGACAAGTAATACTACACCAAAAGAGAATCATTAATCTTTGATGGCTTGTGGCTTTGAGTTCTCTAGGAAACCAAAGGCCATGGGAAAGAGCGAGAGAGAGATACAAAGTGAAAACGCCAGGCATTGTCATGTGCAGGTACTTGAGCTTTAGGAGCAGAAGATGCAGACTGAGAATGGTATGCCTTTTCTCTTCTTTAAAATACAAACTGTTGTTGTACAATGTCACTTATATAACTTTGTCTTTGCAAAAATAATTTTACAATGTTTAAAAGTCACATTAATGTTTTAATTGCAAACATTTTTTTGTCCCCCCCCCCCCCCCCCCCCTCTGATCTCTGCAGTAAGTCATGTGTCTGTGTTTTTATGCATGTTGCTGCTTTGCTCCTTAACTGGCACCGGTCCAGTAGAAGTCTCCACCTGTCCCATTGGCTGTTGCTGCCCCCACCTTAGTGCGCTAGTCTTTTGTGAGTTTTTGGGCCTAAGGTCTCTCCCACTTTCAGTACCCCTCAACACCTCTGTTCTTTCCATGGCTCATAATTTGATCTGCAACATCGATCATCTCCTCCAGCCATTTTTGGTCCTTCAAGAGCTAAGTCTTAGTCACAACCAGTTGGACCATTTCCCACGTGGCTTGCCATCCAGCTTGGAGAGTCTTTTGCTTCAAGAGAACCTTATTACCTACCTCACTAGCGGAGGACTGAGACGACTATGGAATCTTATCCGGCTTGATTTAGAGGATAATGACATACGAGTTATCCAGCCTGGTGCATTATCCAGCTTAAGCAAACTCAAAATGCTCATTCTAAAGGGCAACCAGTTGTCAGGCATACCCCTCTACATGCCTCCATCTCTGACTCACTTAGATGTGTCAGACAACTGCATTTTGGCACTCGAAGTGCCTTCACTTGTCAGCCTGGTTAACTTGCAAATATTAAAAATCAGCAGCAACTCCTTACAGACTATACCTGATAATGCTTTTGACAGCCTCCCCCAACTTTACTCTGTGGAGCTTGCTAATAACCTTTGGGTGTGTGGATGTGAAATTGCATACTTGTACCACTGGCTGAATAGTGGCAGACAGCGAATGGCTGCAGACCTAGTATGCACTGCACCACACCATTTGGCACATAAAATACTTGGCACACTCTCTATGACAACGATCTGTCCAGGGAAACAAGCCCAAAATGCCACATATGAAAAGTTAATTACTTACACTGATGTTGAGCGTGACTCTGAATCACAAGTAAATAGGACACAAACCCTGTCAGAACACTACCGGAGCTCACTACAAACTCCAGTAAGAAGTGGAAAAAGTATTATTTCAGATGGAATTACAAAAGACGCACTTTATTACACAGACATTTCATCAGCCCGCATATTAACAGATCCCTACTCTTTGGGGGGCCTAAGGTATGAAGACTGCCTTTCTTTGAGTATGTCTGAAAAAACACCCAGTACTCCATCGCCAAAGATGGAGACTAGTTGCTTAGAGCAGTCTACAGGACACCAGCTAGCAACTCTGTCTTCTGTGCCTCAGCCATTTAGCACTCATTTCTCTTCAGGTGAGGATATGATCCACTCCTCTCCTTCCTCTAGAGTGTCTTTTCACACAAGACGAGAGGAAATTGTCACCATTCTCTCTATACTTTGTCTGCTCACTGGGCTCCTGCTAATAGGTGTATTACTGCTATTGAAATTGGCCTTAGCGCAAAATCAGAGAGTATATCCCATGCAACAATCATAGTTTATGTAAGAAAACATTAAATGTCCTTAGGTCAGGTTATAGCAGCAAAGCTACAGAATTTCATTGTTTGTCTATGTATTCTTATTTCTTTTCTATTAAAGTCTATGGCAGCCTATGGAACTATATGGTGAAAAGTTGTGAATTCTTTCACACAGATTAGGGACAAATCACAGATTAATTTCTTCCAGCACCTCCACTAAGTCAAACTTGAAGTCTGTAAGTTGTGAACTATAGTTTCATGTCATGACATAAAATTGCATTTTATATAAATAACTACTGGACTTTACACCATTTTGGATTTTGACAAAAGTAAAACCTAAGGTAAAACTTCTGCTTCAAGGACACTGCACCATGTAGCAATTCACTGCCACAACACCAGAGGGCGATGAATGTTGAGCGTTAGCTTTCGGTTTCTGCCTATGCTGTCTAAGGTTAAAGCAGAAACAGTACAGTAAACAATGATACAGTTGGAGCTGATTGATATTGAAGAACAATTGCTTCTGGTAGAAATGTGAAATATGATTTAAAAAAAAGGTGTACGGACATGAATGATGAGATGCTCTTCAGGTACCAGTCACTAAATCCCAATCCCCGACCAATCCAAAAAAACAAACCAAAAAATTGTACTTTTAGAAATTTTTGAAAATAGACCACTTTAGTAAGAATGTTAACCTAAATTACAGCAAGACCAAGAACATCACAATCTGTATAGTTGAAATCCAATCCAATTTTAATGTACCCTCGGGTTCTCTACAAAGGTTAAGTTTAAAAGGATTTGAAACAAAAACTTGTGATTAGCCATGACAGAGGTGAAATGCAGATCAGAAACGCATACAGGGGTGCAGACTACTAGCTATGGTGAAGATGGGCAGTTGGGCCGTGGACAGGTGTGCATCATCGGTGGCAGTGGGGACATTGTCCATCTTTTCTGGGAGTGCGGGTGGGTCTGTAGACCATGTTCTTTGGGGGTTGGGCAGCGAACAGGAGCTCATTATCTGTTGTAGTGGGGACACAGATCCTCTTCTGTGGCACAGAAGATAGCTTGAGCACTTTTGTTTTGAGCCGATAGATATTTTTCTTGGCACTTTTAAGTTCACGTTTATAATCATCTAATACGTCAAAAAGCTGATTTATGGTACGTTTCAACACACATGGGGATGCTGTGACAGCGTAGTTGTGTTTGTTGACCTCACCAACATCTGTGCACCTGCTTTCTGTTGCACCAACATCTGTGCACCTGTTTTCTGTTGTCACACATGTGGCTTTGTCAGGGACAGGGGTACTTGACTCCAGCCTAGAGGACTGACTTCTTGTACGACCTGCAAATATCACAGGAGTGTGATTCTGTTGAAAAACACAAACATTTATCAGCAATTCATTGCTTACTATAGACCATTCAAAATGAATTCTTATTAGGAGGAGGGTTTTACACGCACTTGCTGTTCCAAGAATTTATACGCACTTTACTTTCAAAGAATTAAATAAACTGAATAGGAACCAGTTCTGAATGAACTCTAGACCTAGCTCTACTTTTTGCAAGTCTAAAAATGTGGATATAGATAGTGCGGGTGAGTGAAATCATTATAAAATTAATAACATAAGTAAAAACAAACAAACAAACAAACAAATAACCTACTTTCTTAAATGAAAAAAGGGTGGGGACAGCACTGCCACGGAGTAGCGATGAACCATTATTCAGTCTCTGAAAGCATTCTTCCTCAAAGTGGCAGGAACACAGACGTGAATGTATGCTGGGTGTCCAGTCCTTTCGGCGGATTGCTTTTACCCACGCCTTAAATGTGGCGGGATTTTTGGGAAACCTTAGGGCAAGAATAAGAAGACCAATAAACAATTCAATACAGACCGCTAAATCAGTGTCTGGCAAAATAGCCTAGTGTATAATGTTACATGTTGTATAAGGTTAGCTAAGCTACATTGTCTCAGAAAAACATATGCATGCATTAGCATATTAGATAACTGTAAAATCTTAAGTTATTCTTACCGATGGAAACGGATTCCCAAGCCTTTGGTGTTCGCAGCTTTGTTATTACACCCAATAGCCACACAATGAGGCATGATGAAGTTGATCAGATTATTTTTTTTAAGGATGAGAAGCTGGCAAAGAAAATAAATATTAATTAAACTGCATTTGGCGTGAAAGGAATTAAATAAATTGTATAATTAGCAATCAGCCTAATCGCTCTATTTACTACATTTGTGCCTGACTAGGTCCTGTCATAACATTACATAACATATAACATATCAACATAATCATTCATGAAGTCAACACCACAACATCATTAAAAATGAACAAATTATCAGACCAAAATGCATCAAACGATTTGTTTTTAATAAGGCAAGGCAAGTTTATTTATATAGCGCATTTCATACACAAAGTAGGCAGTTCAATGTGCTTTACAAAGACAGAAAATAAAAACATAGTGGATAAAATAAAGTAAGAAAACAAACAAATAAGATTAAAGGAAAGAGTAAAAAGTTAAAAGAATAATAAGTTGATAAAGGACAGAAAATTAAAATAATTTTAGAATAAGGATTTCCCCAAAATTCACAAAATAAATTAATCATTAAAAGAAAGCATCAGGGAAAAGTTTGGTCTTAAGTTTGGTTTTGAAGCTGGTAACAGTAGGGGCATTTTTTATATCTTCAGGAAGTTGGTTCCAAATCTGAGATGCATAGTAGCTGAAAGCTGCTTTGCCACACTTTGTTTTGACCATAGGTTTTACAAGCAAATTTTTTTTCTTGTGTCCTGAGAGACCTAGGTGGTATGTATTTTTGAAACATGTCAGACAAGTAACTAGGTCCTATCCCATTTGGTGATTTAAACACAAGTAGTAATGCTTTGAAATCAATTCTATAACTTACAGGAAGCCAGTGCAATGACTTCAAAATTGGGGTAATGGGGCTGGTTCTTTTTGTACATGTTAAAACCCTGGCAGCTGCATTTTGGATCAGTTGAAGATGTTTAATGGTCTTTTTAGGAATGCCTGTGAACAGACCATTACAGTAATCAACCCTATTGGAAATAAAGGCATGGATAAGTTTTTCTAAATCATTTTTTGACATTAGACCTCTCAGTTTGGTAATGTTTCTCAAGTGATAAAAGGCTGATTTGGTGATAGCCTTCATGTGACTGCTGAAGTTTAAATCACTGTCAATGATGATGCCAAGATTTTTAACTGACTCTTTTGCTGTAAGCCCTTTAGTTTCAAGGACAGAGGAGATTTTGAGCATTGACTCCTTCTTTCCAAAAATAATTACTTCAGTTTTGTCTGTGTTAAGCTGGAGGAAATTGTGTGACATCCAGTTGTTAATTTGGTCCAAGCATTGATAGAGACATTCAAGGGGGGCAAAGTCATTAGGTGACAAAGCTAAATAAATCTGGGTGTCATCAGCATAGTTATGATAAGAGATTGAGTTGTTCATGATAAATTGTCCAAGTGGAAGCATGTAAAGATTAAAAAGCAATGGTCCAAGGATTGACCCCTGGGGAACACCACAGGTCAATGACATAGGTGTATAAGTACAGTTGCCCATGGCAACAAAGAAACTTCTATTTTGTAGGTATGATTTTAGCCATTTGAGAACTATACCAGAAAACCCAACCCAGTGTTCAAGTTGATGTAGCAGTATGTTGTGATCAACAGTATCAAAAGCAGCGCTGAGGTCTAGTAACACCAAGACAGATGTTTTGCCTGCATCAGTATTAAGACGTATGTCATTTATAACTTTACCAAGCGCTGTTTCAGTGCTGTAATTAGCCCGGAAACCTGACTGGAACTTATCAAAACAACAATTAGATGTCAAGAAAGCAGTTAATTGATTGAATACTATTTTTTTCAATTATCTTTCCAATGAACGGTAGATTTGATATTGGCCTGTAGTTGTTAAGCACTGAAACATCCAGATTATTCTTTTTCAGCAGTGGTCTGCTGTCTTTAGTGATTTAGGGAAAATGCCGCTTTGCAAAGATGAATTTACCATTCGGAGCACGTCAGGTGCCACAAGGTGTAGAACAGTTTTTAAAAAGCTGGTTGGCAGAACGTCCAGTTGGGATGTAGAAGAGCTTCGATTTTGTACTGTTTTCTCAAGCGTTTCATAGTCAATAAAGCTAAATGTTGACATTGTGTTTAATTCCCCTCTCTTTGAAGACATTGGTTCTAGCGTTTGAGATATTTGTGAAGTTATGTTCAGTCTTATTTTATCAATTTTACCTCTGAAAAAAGATGCAAACTCATTGCATTTATCTACTGAGAGCAGCTCAGGTGCTAATTGTGATGGTTTATTTGTTAGCTTCTCAACTGTAGAAAATAGTACACGAGCATTGTTCAAGTTCTTATTGATGATGTTGGAGAAAAAAGACTGTCTTGCTTTACAAATTTCATAGTTATATTTGCTTAGCATCTCTTTATGGATTTGGTAATGGACATGGAGATTTGATTTACGCCATTTTCTTTCAGTCTTCCTACACTCCCTCTTTAACAGTTTAACAGCTAGGTTTTGTTTCCATGGTGCTTTATTATTATCAGTGATTCTTTTGTTTTTTAACGGAGCAATATTATCCATAATTTGTGTCATCTTAGAATTAAAATTGGTCAGTAAGTCATCTACAGAATCTGAATCTATACTTGAGTGCTGTGAGAGAGCTTGCTCAAAGAGAAAACCTGCATTGTCATTTAAGATTCTCCGTTCTATAGTCAAAGCCTTGTTCTGTGTGTGAGGAAACATAGAAACGTCAAAGAAAATACAATAATGATCAGACAAAGCCAAGTCCTTAATTGTTGTAGAGACATCAAGACCCTTTGTGATGACTAGGTCAAGAGTATGACCATGAGAGTGTGTTGGAACCTGTATATGTTGGGTTAGGCCAAAAGTGTTAATTAGTCTAAGTAGTTCCTTAGAATATGTGTTTTCTGGATTATCCCATGTATGTTAAAATCACCAGATATAATTAGACAGTCAAAACTCAAGCAAATATTTGTTAGCAATTCACCAAACTCTTCAAGAAAAACTTTAGCTGAATGTTT